>CM045728.1:61199849-61337349 GCA_024760905.1 Plotosus lineatus | reverse complement strand
ACACAATTTCTCAGCGTCCTGAAACGTAAAGTAGAGCTTCACGAAAAACGGATGGTTGATGCTTGACAATACATCCCTCTCGCGTTGGACATATTTTGTTTTTTGCTCTTTCTTGATGTGCAGCTTCTCCAGAATCTTGACTAAAATCACATAGTAGAGTTAATTACAAATCTGATTACAGACCTCAGCAAGCCACAAACACTGTTCAGAATTAGAGCACATGAAGCATCTATTACTTGCATATTCCTTTCCTGTAGAATGTTCCTTTGCTAGAACCACCTGAGAGAGAGAGAGAGAAAGAGAGAGAGCGAGAGAGAGAGAGAGAGAGAGAGAGAGAGAGAGAGAGAGAGAGAGATCGCATGTTCAAAGTAAACAGCTGAAATGCTGCATTGTTATGATGACTGACTGTTGGCTTGACTCACGGTAGAGAAGGACCCTTCTCCAAGGATTCTGCCAAACTTGAAGTCCTTGGCCCGTTTCCTGTGCTGCTGCTGCTGCTGCTGCTGTGTGTGTAAAGGGTGAGACTGAGAAACGAAGGACTCCATACCTTCCCCGTCTCAAGCTTCTTGAATTACCGTGGAAAGAGGAGCACGGGCAGGCACCAAGGTCTAGATGAGGGCAGCATTACGCTGAGAGATGGACACACAAAGAGAAAGGAACAAACACAGAGAGAGAGAGAGAGAGAGAGAGCGATAGAGAGAGAGAGAGAGAGAGAGAGAGAGAGAGAGAGAGAGAGAAAATGGTGTCACTCACAAACAGGAACTTTATAAGAAGTTCAGTGCAATGAAGTAGCAGCTGATAAACATACAGGGGGCTGGGTTTATGCGTTGTGTTTGTGTGCGCGGTTACAGGTGTTACACTCTTCCGCAAGGAGCAATGAGCCAAACTGATTAAATCAAAAGCTGTTCTATCTCTTCCTGCTCATTAAACACTTTAATACTTCCTGATGAGCCTACTAATGATTTATCACTGAAAATAGCATTCAGGATGAGACCTTCAGTCATTTCGAGAATAAAAAAGAGAAATCTCAGATCAAGAAAAAGTGCGTATGTGTGTGTGTGTATATGTCTTTGTGTGTGTGTTTACACGTATGTATGTTATTATTTATCCACAATTTTGTTTTTCCTCTTTTTATGGGAACATTTACTGGTATATTACATTGTGTACCCTTCTTACAGGAACCATCACAAATAAATGCCAGAATGTCACCTAAACATAATTCTAACCTGAACCATGAAACCAAGTTAAACCTTAATAAGCAAAAATAAGGACAGGTAAAAATATCCTTTTTTTTGGCTAAAATTAATTCCTTTTCTTAATATGCACACACACATTCTTAGTGCTGCTCAGGGCGATTAATATAGGACCATGCTATAGTGAACACAGTTTTTGTTGTTCCTCATTTTGGACGGACCAAATTTAATTTATTTCATCACCTCTCTGTTATGAGAGCAACAACACTGCCAACTTAAATTGAATGACTGGTCCTTATTTGTTAATACATCACACCAACACACACACACACACACACACACACACACACACACACACACACACACACAAGGTTCTGTTATTAGTGCAACACTTTGGTACTTTCCTGACACCTGCCACAGAAAGCACTACTTTACAACAATAACCTCTCAAACACAGCACACTTAACCACAGATAGATGCCCCCTCCTGCCTGTAACTGCCAACAAATACACACACACACAGTTTATCAAAGAAATGCAAAAGCTAAGTGGATGCAACCTCTTTCATTATTTTTTTTTTGTTGTTGTTTGTTTTTTATGCTCATGTCAAAGTTTGGTAATCTGAAAGTTCAAAATGACTTGAGCGAGCTGTTATGCAGCTCGAAATGATTAGTAGATTGAAGATTAAAATTACAAATGAATAGACAAGCTTACACTCGATGACAAACATTACTAATGCACACTAACACTGGGAACACGATGGGAGTTTTGTCTCATTTCATGCAGGTGAATTTACACACATTGTGTGAAAAGAATGTAAACAAAAATGACTCAGTATAACCATTAACAAATCACTGTAATGTCCAAAATGCAACACACACACACACACACACACACACACACACACACACACACATCGCTCCCTTTACACTCCATCATTCATTTTACTCACCACTGAACCTCTGTAGGAAAGATTACAAACTGTATTAAAGACAACAATTATATTTGTGTGTGTGTGTGTGTGTGTGTGTGTGTGTGTGTGTGTGTGTGTGTGTGTGTGTGTGTGTGTGTGAAGAAATGTAAATTGGTATTAGGCAAAGTTAAAAGGTGAGGACGTGGCTTCAACCAAGCATAAAAATGTAGCAATGCTGTATTCACAAACTGCTGCAAATACACATTCCCTGAAAAAACAAAGAAAAACAAAGAACAAGCAAAAAAAACAAAAACAAAACAATTTTCTTGTGTTTCCAGCAGTCACTTGTTTTTATTTTATGACAGAAGTGTAAAATCACATCCTGTATTCACCACATTATGGTTTTGTGTTATTCGATGTTCAAAAGGTATTCTAATTATACACAAACAAAATGTGTGTGTGCGTGTGTGTGTGTGTGTGTGTGTGTGTGTGTATTATATATGTATGTATGTATGTATGTATGTATACAGTAGGCCCTCGTTATTCGCAGGGATTCGGTTCCAGCCCCTCCCGCAAATGAAGATAATCCACGAGTTCTGTACCCAGAAGTAAAACCCCATGGATCATATTACACGCGCTAAAATGTGCTTCTTAAATACATTGTATAGACAGTCTTACCCATTAATACAGTATTAAAGTAGTAAATTGTAGTAATCATTAAGAAAACCTTTTAAATTTTGTGCTGATATTTATTAATAAAATGGATAAACATTATACAGACAGTCGTCGACTTACGATCGCTTTTGGTTCCGATGTCGACTTTCCATCCAAATACACTCATGCCTCGGTTTAACGGACTGATAGGGGGGAACACTGGTCCGAAGTACCCGATTGTCCGAAGTTTCCAATTCCATGTATTTTAATGATTACGTTACGAAAAACTTTTACTTAAGCACACGATGTAATCTGCAAATGTAAATACTGTACCTATACTCTGTAAATGTACACCATAAGATCAGGGGTCGGGAACCTATGGCTTGCGAGCCAGATGTGGCTGTTTTGATGACTGTATCTGGCTCTCAGATAAATCAGGTGGCCTTTCTTAACAGAATAACGAATACAGAATTTCACTGTCTTCTTTCTTCTTCTTTTCCTTTCGGCTGTTCCCTTCAGGGGTCGCCACAGCAAATAATCTGCCTCCGTCTCACCCTATCCTCTGCATCTTCTACTCTTACTCCAACTACCTTCATGTCCGCCTTCACCACATCCATAAATCTTCTCTTTGGTCTTCCTCTGGGCCTTCTGCCTGGTAGTTCCAACCTCAGCATCCAACTACCAATATACTCACTATCCCTCCTCTGTACATGTCCAAACCATCTCAATCTAGCCTCTCTGACTTTGTTTCCAAAACATCTAACATGTGCTGTCCCTCTGATGTACTCATTCCTGATCCTATCCATCCTCGTTACTCCCAAAGAGAACCTCAACATTTTCATCTCTGCTACCTCCAACTCTGACTCCTGTCTTTTCCCCAGGGCCACTGTCTCTAAACCATACAACATCGCTGGCCTCATCACCGTCTTGTACACTTTTCCCTTCATTCTTGCCGATACTCTCCGATCATACATCACACTGGACACTTTTCTCCATCCATTCCAACCTGCCTGCACACGCTTCTTCACCTCTTTTCCACACTCTATATTGCTCTTGATTGTTGAGCCTAAGTACTTAAAATCCTCCACCTTCTTTATCTCTGTCCCCTGTAACCTCACCGTTCCTCTTGGGTCCTTGTCGTTCACACACATGTATTCTGTCTTACTGAGACGAACCTTCATTCCCCTCCTTTCCAGGGCATACCTCCACCTCTCTAGATTTTCCTCCACTTGTTCTCTGCTCTCACTACAGATCACGAGGTCATCTGCAAACATCATAGTCCATGGAGATTATTGTCTAACCTCGTCTGTCAGCCTGTCCATCACCATAGCAAACAAGAAGGGGCTGAGAACTGACCCTTGATGCAGTCCCACCTCCCCCTTGAACTCTTCTGTCACACCAACAGCACACCTCACCACTGTCTTACATCTCTTATACATGTCCTGCACCACTCTAACATACTTCTCTGCCACTCCAGACTTCCTCATACAATGCCACAGTTCTTCTCTCGGCACCCTGTCATATGCTTTCTCCAGATCCACAAAGGCACAATGCAGCTCCTTCTGACCTTCTCTGTACTTCTCAATTAACATCCTCAAAGAAAACACTGCATCTGTGGTGCTCTTTCTTGGCATGAAACCAAACTGTTGTTCAAGCACACTTCTCCTCCATTCCTCCGGCATCTGCTCACTTTCTAAGACCTTGTTGAATATTCTTGTCAGAAAATCTACTGCTACCTCCCCTAGACACTTCCATACCTCAACTGGTATGTCATCAGGACCAACTGCCTTTCCACTCTTCATCCTCTTCAATGCCCTCCTCACTTCACCCTTACTAATCTTTGCTACTTCCTGCTCCTCAACGGTCACCCCTTCTACTCTTTTTTCTCTCTCATTTTCCTCATTCATCAGCTCTTCAAAGTACTCTTTCCATCTTCCCAGCACACTTCTATCATCAGTCAATACATTTCCCTCTCTGTCCTTAATCACTCTAACTTGCTGCAAATAAAAATACAAAAAAAGGCATCAAGTAAAACAAAAACAGATGAATAAATCTTGCGCATTTAAATCTATACATCTATTTTCAATTCCACGTCACTGTGGCGCGCAGTGGACAGCCAATCCTTTCTGTACTCCAGTGCGTGGGAGGGTCCGATACCTTCAAACTCTAATTTTATTGGATTATAACAACAGCCACAGACTGTGCATGTTGTTTTTGAGAAAATAAATAAATTTCCCTCGTTTTGATCAGCTCAATTCCATGAAGCCAAGCACAGCTGGCAAGCAAACACAAATGGACAGACATGGAAAAACTTCAACCCGCAGAGCAGCTGAGTGCCAAAACTTGGAATGCGCTTCCTGTCACATAAACACTGCAGCGTGTGAGTCCAATAAAATTAGAGTTTCAAGCTTTCGGACCCGCCCGCATACGGAAAGGATTGGCTCTCTGCTTCGTGCCACAGTGACGTGGCATTGAAAGTAGATGAACAGATTTGCTCTGAGCTCTGAGCAGTTAGAAAGTGAAGTTGCATCATCTCCAACTTGGCCTTTCAAGATGCAAACAACTGTCGTACGCAACACTCGCACTACACTGCCATGAATCATGCTTCATGACGGTTGCAGTCGTAAAGTTAATCAGACGTAACTCACATAGGTCGTAAGTCAACGACTGTCTGTACACACAGTCATCCCATGCCACTTCGCGATTTGAACATCACGGTCTTGGTACATCGCAGTATTTTAATAAAAAATACATTGAAAAAATATATTCATAAAAAGTTCAAAATTCGCGCTGAAACTCGCATGTACGCAAGCAGAAGGCAGGGACCCAAGGCAGGCTGCATCTATTGTTTACAAACGACAGACTGAAGTGCCCCTCCTTCCCAGTTCAGGCAGGGACCACCCACTTCAACTCAATCTCGCAAGCTGATTGGCTTAGACGTGTGACGCTGTAGCCTCGCACATTCCTGTGAGATTTTTTGTGATTTTGTGATCTTATAGTGTTTGTGAACGTCATGCACCATCTAAGGCATC
Organism: Plotosus lineatus; assembly: GCA_024760905.1. Classification (NCBI taxonomy): domain Eukaryota; kingdom Metazoa; phylum Chordata; class Actinopteri; order Siluriformes; family Plotosidae; genus Plotosus; species Plotosus lineatus. The sequence goes on along the minus strand of CM045728.1, from coordinate 61,331,558 downwards.
CAATGAGCCCAAGAAAAAGATAAATATGATGACAGTGACCCAAAAAGTGAAGTTGCAAGATATGCTGATGGTTGGCAATACGTATGCTCATGTAGCACGCCATTACGGCATAAATGAATCTACCGTGCGTTACATCAAAAAAAGACGCAGATTAAGATCAAGCGGAGAAGAGCTATTGTCAGAGGTGAGTACAGTACTTAAAGTAGTTATATATAAATTCTATTTAAATATTAATACATTACAGTATTTACATATAGCATATAACTGTGTAACGTTTAATATACACTTCACCAAAGAGATCATTCATGGATGTGGTGAAGGAGGACATGAAGGCAGTTGGTGTAAGAGAAAAAGATGCAGAGGATAGGGTGAGATGGAGGCAGATGATTTGCTGTGGCGACCTCTGAAGGGAAAAGCCGAAAGGACAAGAAGAAGAAGAAGAGGAAGTTTAATATACACTTCATGATATTGTATCGACACGAAAACATATAGAAATGAGAGGGGCGTTCCTACTTTGTGGTTTTTCGAATATCACGGCCCGGTCTGGTCTACATTATCCACGATATTCAAGGGATGACTGTATATATATATCTGTATACACACACACACGTATACACACACACACACACACACACACACACACACACACACACACACACACACACACCACAGTAGGCGCTCGTTATTCGCGGGGGTTTGGTTGGTTCCGGCCCCTCCCACGACTGAAGATAATCCGTGAGTTCTGTACCTGGAAGTAAAACCCTATGTATCATATTACATGCGTGAATGATCAACCAGAAGTATAATACTATGCATCTATTCCATGCGCTAAAATATGCTTCTTAAACACGTTCTATAGACAGTCTTACTCATTAATATAGTATTAATGTAGTAAAATGTAGTACTGATTAAGAAAAACGTAATTTTTTACTGTGATATTTATTGATAATAAAATATAAACATTATACAGCATATATATTTGTGTGTGTGTGTGTGTGTGTGTGTGTGTGTGTGTGTGTGTGTGTATGTACAGTCACCCTCAAATTAAGAAGACCCCTGTGTACGAAATCCCCGGGTTACGAAACAACCACCCTCTTACGAAAAGAGATTCAAAATTCAAACGTGCCAATCAAAATTTCACACGACCCGTGAGTTGCTCTCTCATTGGCTGTCTCTCAACATCCCGCCCCACTGGCCTGCCAGATAGAGACAGAAGGAAGCTTCACTATTTAGTTTTAGTTTAGTTTTTAAGTCGTTTAATTCAGTAAATGTTTAATAAACATGGGTGCATTTGAGCTCATCTGGAATTCCGATCCCTCAAGGAATCAAATTAAAGTTGAGTTTGTCAAGCAGGGAATGCGCTTGAGAGAAACAGAGAGAGAAAGAGAGAGAGAGAGAGAGAGAGAGGGGGAGAGAGAGAGAGAGAGAGAGAGAGAGAGAGAGAGAGAGAGAGAGAGAGAGAGAGAGAGAGAGAATAAGAAGAATAAGTCTTTAGTTTTTAGTTTAGTTTAAGTTGTTGTAAATGGTCAAGCAGGGAATGCACTTTGAATTCCAGGTCATGTGGGCATGGCCACAAATCTAGAATAAACATGTGCATTGTCATGCTTCTGTGTATGTGTGTGTGTGTGTATGTATGTGTGAGAGAAAGAGAGAGAGAGAGAGACAGGGGTGTGTGAGTGTGTGTGAGTGTGTGTGTGTGTGTGTGTGTGTGTGTGTGTGTGTGTGAATAAAAAATGTTTAATAATGGTTTAATAAATAAATATGTTAATAAAATGGTTTAATATGTTAATACAATGTTTAAATGGTTGAGTAAATAATTTTCTTTTACATTTAACACAAATTTCATACAAAATCGGTGTACTTTTATCATTTTTAAAGGGTTAATGGGGTTTATGCAGTCCAAAGACTGGAGCCTTGGAACGAATTAGGCGTTTAAAATATAAGATGTGACCCCTACATACGAAATCCCCGAGTTACGAAAAGGGCTCTGGAACGGATTAATTTCGTAAATTGGAGCTGACTGTATATATATATATATATATATATATATATAGAGAGAGAGAGAGAGAGAGAGAGAGAGAAAGAGATATCTTCTTTTCCTTTCAACTTTTCCCTTTCTCGGGAGTCGCAACAGCGAGTCACCTCATTTGCACATTTAATTTCGCATAGATTTTTACGTCGGATTCCCTTCCTGTCACAACCCTTATAGCAAGGGACAGAAACACGCTGACGGCTTTGCAGCCTTCTCTTTACGAAAGTCAGCAATGGTTCTTTTATATGCCTCTCACCATAGACTGTGAGAGACATGGCCCGCCTTTGATAACCCAGTTAGCTGCACTGGGGGATGTATATTATATATATATACACACACACACACACACACACACACACATATATACATATATATATATATATATATATATATATATATATATATATATATATAAAATATAACCATTTTCATTAAAACATACAGCACTACAGCACTGTAGTTTTCAAAAATGCCCACTGGAGGGATATGTCCATATGGATATGCAGCGCACTTCAACTGAGGTAAGCATGCGGTTTGTGTTTATAGGGGGTAGCACTAAATTCAGGTATGGACTGCATTCAGCACGAGCAGCTCAGCCATGAGCAGCTCAGCCATGCCCGCTCTGATAACAGAGTTTTAGAGTTAGAGAGCATTACAGTACAAACAAGCAGGGACGTGGTGTGAGTTAATCCTCTGGCGCAGAGGTGAGCATGCTTAATGCAGCCGTGAGGGAGGGGCACAAGCCTGTGTCTCTCCCTCACGCCGGTCCCAAGCCCGGATAAATGCAGAGGGTTGTGTCAGGAAGGGCATCCGGCGTAAAACAAATGCCAAATAAAACATGCGAGTCACAACAAAAAAATTCATACCGGATCGGTCGAGGCCCAGGTTAACAACGACCACCATCAGTGCTGTTAACCAACAGGGTGCTGGCGGAAATTGGAATACTGTTGGTCGCAGACGTCGAAGAAATAGAGGCAGAAGGTGTGTCCGTAGGCAGACAGAGAAGAGGAAAGGCATGAGTTTAGGACTGAAAGTAGGGACTTTAAATGTTGGAACTATGAAAGGAAAAGCTATAGAGCTGGCTGACATGATGCAGAGGAGGAAGCTGGACATACTGTGTGTTCAGGAGACCAGGTGGAAAGGTAGCAAGGCTAGAAGCTTAGGAGCCGGGTTTAAGCTGTTTTTTCATGGTGTGGATGGGAAGAGAAATGGAGTAGGAGCTATCTTGAAGGAGGAGTTTGTCAGGAATGTTCTAGAAGTGAAAAGAGTGTCAGACAGAGTGAGGAGTCTCAAGTTAGAAATTGAAGGCGTGATGTTCAATGTTGTAAGTGATTATGCCCCACAGGCAGGATGTGAGCTAGAAGAGAAGGAGAGATTCTGGAGTGAGTTAGATGAAGTGATGCAGAATACCCCCAGAGGTGAAAGAGTGGACATTGGGGCAGACTTCAATGGACATGTTGGTGCAGGAAACAGAGGTGACGAGGAAGTGATGGGCAGGTTTGGTATCCAGGACAGGAACGCAGAAGGACAGATGTTGGTAGATTTTGCAAAAAGTATGGAAATGGTCGTGGTAAATACTTTCTTCCAGAAGAGAGAGGAGCATAGAGTGACTTATAAAAGCGGAGGTAGGAGCACACAGGTGGACTACATCTTGTGTAGGCGATGTAATTTGAAGGAAGTCAGTAACTGCAAAGTAGTAGCGGGTGAGAGTGTTACAAAACAGCATAGGATGGTGGTGTGCAGGATGACGCTGATGGTGAGGAAGGTGAAGAAGGCAAAGGCAGAGCAGAAGACAAAGTGGTGGAAGCTGAAAAAGGAAGAGTGTCGTGTTGTCTTCAAAGAGGAGCTTAAAATGGCTTTGGGTGGTCAGGAAGTGCTTCCAGATGACTGGACAACTACAGCTAATGTGATCAGGGAGACAGGTAGGAGAATACTTGGTGTGTCATCTGGAAGGAGAGGAGATAAGGAGACTTGGTGGTGGAATGAGGAAGTGCAGGAGTGTGTACAAAGGAACAGGTTAGCTAAGAAGAAGTGGGACATTGAGACGACTGAAGAGAGTAAACAGGAGTACAGGGTGACACTGCGTAAGGCGAAGGTAGAGGTGTCAAAGGCGAAACAGAGGGCGTATGATGACTTGTATGCTCGGTTGGAAAGTAAAGAGGGAGAAAATTATTTATACAGGTTGGCGCAGCAGAGAAATAGAGATGGGAAGGATGTGCAGCAAGTTAGAGCGATTAAGGATAAAGAGGGAAATGTATTGACTGATGACAGAAGTGGGCTGGGAAGATGGAAAGAGTACTTTGAAGAGCTGATGAATGAGGAAAATGAGAGAGGAAAAAAAAGAGTAGAATAGGTGACTGCTGAGGAACAGGAAATAGCAAAGATTACTAAGGGTGAAGTGAGGAGGGCATTGAAGAGGATGAAGAATGGAAAGGCAGTTGGTCCTGATGATATACCGGTGGAGGTATGGAAGTGCCTAGGAGAGGTAGCATGAACATGTCCTGACAAGAACATTCAACAAGGTCATAGAGCTTGAGAGGATGCCAGAGGAATGGAGGAGAAGTGTGCTGGTGCCTATTTTTAAGAACAAGGGAGACATGCAGAGTTGTGGCAACTACAGAGGGATAAAGTTGATGAGCCATATGATGAAGCTATGGGAATCAAGGATTCAGGGAATCAAGTTAAAGTTGAGTTTGGACCTCTGATCTGTCAAGCAGGGAATGCACTTTGAAATCCTGCTTGTGGGCGTGGCCCACAGCACCACAATAAACATTTAATATGTATACAATACACATTTAATGCGTACTGTATTGTGTGTCTGGGTGTGTATGTGAGAGAGAGAGAGAGAGAGAGAGCGAGAGAGAGAGAGAGAGACAGGGGTGTGTGTGTGTGTGTGTGTGTGTGTGTGTGTGTGTGTGTGTGTGTGTGTGTGTGTGTTAATAAAATGTTTAATAATGGTTTAATTAATAAATATGTTCATAAAATGGTTTAATAAATAATTTTTCTTTTACTTTTAACACACATTTAATATGAAATGTATGTACTTTTATTATTTTTAAAGGATTTACGGGGTAGGCTTGGAACGAATCAGGTGTTTAACATTTAAAATGTGCCCCCTACTTACGAAACTCCCACGTTACGAAAAAGGCTCTGGAACGGATTAATTTCGTAAGTAGGGGGCCGACTGTACAGTAATCCTTAGAAGTGTATTCATTTGCGGAAGAGTTAGCACGGTAGACAAGAGTCATCTGTCTGTCTGTCTTCCTTTCGGGTTTTTCCCTTTTACTCGGGAGTCGCCACAGCAAATCATCTGAGATCGCATGTTTGATTTGGCAGAGGTTTTTTTTTTTTTACGTCGGATGCCCTTCCTGTCACAACCCTTTTAGCATGGGACAGAAACACGCTGACGGCTTTGCAGCCTACTCTTTACGAAAGTCAGCAATGGTTCTTTTACATGCCTCTCACCATAGACAGTGACAGACATGGCCCGCCTTTAATAACCCAGTTAGCTGCACTGGGTAGACTGGTAGACAAGAGTCATCTATTGTGTGTTATTGTCCTTTCGAAATTACTGAGATATGTTGGCTTGTCACTTGTAAGGTCCCTTGTGTCAAAAGTTTTGACCCATTTTGTGTAACACCTCCGTCCAACCCCAGAAATTGAATTGGAATGTGGTAGAATCATCTTTAGAAATTCTTCTGTTTGTCTAAGTTGTTAGACATTTGATTGCACAATATAACATCTACTTTGTAAGTTTACTATATTTAACCACTATATCAGTGCGGAATTCTTTACTGGAAATTAGTTTAATAATCATCTTGCTTACCTTTTGAAATCATTCATCATCATTTTTCAGTTCATATTCTGTAACCGCTTAATCCTAATTAGGGTCGCGGGGAGGCTGGCGCCCATCCCAACCAACTGCAAGCGATGGCAGAGTACACCCTGGACAGCTCGCAAGGCCATCACAGGGCAGAAACACGCTGATGTCTTTGCAGCCTACTCTTGTTGAAAGTTAGCAATGGTTCCCTTACATGCCTCACACCATAGACAGTGGGAGACATGGCCGGCCTTTGATAACCCAGTTAGCTGCACACGGCAGTGACAACCTTGTGGAGAGTGGGACTCAAACCCCCAACCTTTGCACCAGCGATCCAGTGCCCTATACCACTAGGCCAGCACTGCCCTTTTGAAATCAGCCATTGTTTATTGTAAACCTTGCTCATGTATTTATATTAAGTTGAGTATAATAAACGTCGAATCAAACTGTTTATTGGAGTTGTCCCTTTGATCACTTAGAATAACCCAAATTAACAAGCAGTGTGTTTTAAGAACCCGTGGTTAAGGCTATTTATGTGCCTAGATGCTTTTGTGAAAGTGTCTTGACTCTATTGTAGTAGAAAAGGGTTAGCAACGTAACACTAATGAAATGTACATGTTCGTTGGAACATTGTATCACACAACTTCATCACGCTCGAAGGGGTGGGAGTTCAACCCCCCCCCCCCCCCCAAATAAATAAAAAAAAAAAAATAAATAAATAAAAAATATTTTAACAGATTTGGAATAGTATAAAACATAGCCTCTGGAGGTAAGAAAAAGCGGATTTCTGCCAAAAAGCGGAAAAAGCTCATGTCTGAATTAACCACAGAAAGTGAGGGATCCCTGTAGTGCACATCGTTGGATGAGAACTTTAGTTTCCCATACAGAATAACCTTCATATAGATTGATACATTTCAGAATAAAGGTTTTTTTCGAGCTATTTTGAGTCAATATTCCCACCCTGTGGCAACTCCGGAGAAAGGAAAAAAGCCGAAATGGAAAGAAGAAGATTCCCACCCACAAATACTGATCCTGCAGATATTCCACTAGCCTAAAGGGGCAATTTTATTACTTCTTTCATCAACACAACAGTTTTCAGCTGTGCTGACAAAACTGTAAAAGTTTTTTTTTTTTTTTTTACTGACCGATTAGGATTTTAACATGAAAAACATGGATTCGTGAGCACAACCTGCCACTGGAACACAAGTAAAAGTTTACCACCAATTATAGTCATTTACAGAATTTTACTTGGGAGGAAAAAGTATTTTCCTTAATTAAACAAATAAAAAAACTTGCATTTTGGGGTGATCCCAAACCTTTGAATGGTAGGGGATCGCTTCAGGCCATCTTTAATCTAATTAAAAAAATTAAATAAAAAATTTTTTTAAATATTCAGTAGACATTCTCGATCTCTCTCTCTCTCTCTCGCTCTCTCTCTCTCTCTCTCTCTCACACACACACACACACACACACACACACACACACACACACACACACACCCTCACACACCCTGTTCAGGGTGTACTCTGCCAGGCTGAGATGGGCACCAGTCTTCCTGCGAACCCAGAAAATAAATGACTGCATAATGAGCATATATATATGTGTATACGCACACACACACACACACACACACACACACACACACACACACAAAACACACACAGTGGTACCTCAGTACTCGAATGCTTTAGAGGTCGAATAAATTGGAACTTGGAACGTCCCGGAAGGCGGCCGCTAAAAAGCGTGAGAAAAAATGAGTCCGAGAGGGAGGGGAACTGCACGCTTTCCGGAAGTCCGGAAGTTGTTCATACTATGTATTATCTCGATAAAGCTACAGCTAGCAGCGCTGTGAACACCTTTTACAATAAGGTCATGAGCCACGTCTGTAAGGTTTTGAAAAGAAGGCAGAAACAAGCCACATTAGAAATGTTCTTCAAAAAAAGAAAGAGAAATCCTGAAGAAGAGTCATCCACGCCAAAGCGAGTATCAAGAGAAAAAACACTTTTGGCTGATTCACCTGAAGATGTAATGGAAGGGGCTCCTCCTCCTCTCTCCCTATCCAACATTTACGTATGCCAACTGCTCACCATCACAATAGTAAAAATTCTTATCTTTATTGTTCTTATGCTTTAACTGTACTGTGATTTTTATTTTAGTGCACTATGGTCTGTGATGTGAGAGATTCTGGTTTTGGCGGCTCTAACTCTCCCTCCCTCTTTATGCATGCAAGCGCTGGAGAAGAGCGTGGCTGTTACACGCAGGTGGAGTGCTAGGCACACACACACACACACACACACACACACACACACACACACACACACCTGATTCCACTCAGCAATCACCTGGCTATAACGACGAGCAGCGCGCTCCTCCCAGTGCTAGAAGATTGTTTCTCTTTGAGACCCCATTTTCCCGTGATCTTTCTGGCTCTCTGAAGTTCCCTTAGTTTATGATTTCCGTGTTTCTCCGCATCTCTAACAGTGAAGTTAATTTCCCGTGTTCTAGTGCCTTCCCTGTGAACAAAAAAGCTCCTCTGTTTTCATCACACTCTGTCTCTTGCATTTTTAGGTCCGGTTGAATGTTCCTGGTGCGACAGAAGGGCAAGAAAATTTTGTGGTAACACACCGACAGCACACCTCACCACTGTCTTACATCTCTCATACATGCCCTGCACCACTCTAACATACTTCTCTGCCACTCCAGACTTTCTCATGCAATACCACAGTTCCTCTCTCGGCACCCTGCCATATGCTTTCTCCAGATCCACAAAGACACAATGCAGCTCCCTCTGGCCTTCTGTGTACTTCTCTATTAACATCCTCAAAGCAAACACTGCATCTGTGGTGCTCTTTCTTGGCATGAAACCAAACTGTTGTTCACAAATGCTGACCTCTGCCCTTAGTGGAGCTTCCACTATTCTTTCCCATAACTTCATCGTATGGCTCATCAACTTTATCCCTCTGTAGTTGCCACAACTCTGCACATCTCCCTTGTTCTTGAAAATGGGCACCAGCACACTTCTCCATTCTTCCGCCATCCTCTCAATCTCCAAGACCTTGTTGAACGTTCTTGTCAGAAAATCTACTGTTACCTCTCCTAGACACTTCCATACCTCCACCGGTATGTCATCAGACCTTTCCACTCTTCATCCTCTTCAATTGCCCTCCTCACTTCACCCTTAGTAATCTTTGCTACTTCCTGGTCCTCAACAGTCACCTATTCTACTCTTTTTTTCTCTCTCATTTTCTTCATTAATCAGCTCTTCAAAGTACTCTTTCCATCCTCCCAGCACACTTCTGCCATCAGTCAACATGTTTCCAACTCTGTCCTTAATCACTCTAACTTGCTGCACATCCTTCCCATCTCTATTTCTCTGCTGCGCCAACCTGTATAAATAATTTTCTCCTTCTTTACTTTCCAACCGAGCATACAGGTCATCATACGCCCTCTGTTTGGCCTTTGACACCGCTACCTTCGCCTTACGCTGTGTCTCCCTGTACTCCTGTTTACTCTCTTCGGTCCTCTCTATGTCCCACTTCTTCTTAGCTAACCTCTTCTTTTGTACACATTCCTGCACTTCCTCATTCTACCACCAAGTTTCTTTATCTACTGTCCTTCCAGAGGACACGCCAAGTACTCTCCTACCTGTCTCCCTGATCACATTAGCTGTAGTTGTCCAGCCATCCGGAAGCACTTCCTGACCACACAAAACCTGTCTCAACTCCTCCTTGAAGACAACATTACACTCTTCCTTTTTCAGCTTCCAATACTTTGTCTTCTGCTTTGCCTTTGCCTTTTTCACCTTCCTCACCATCAGCGTCATCCTACACACCACTATCCTATGCTGTTTGGCAACACTCTCACCCACTACTCCTTTGCAGTCATTGACTTCCCTCAAATTACATCGCCTTACACAAGATGTAGTCTACCTGAGTGCTCCTACCTCCGCTTTAATAAGTCACCCTATGCTCCTCTCTCTTCTGGAAGAAAGTCACCACAGCCATTTCCATCCTTTTTGCAAAATCTATCAACATCTGTCCTTCTTTGTTCCTGTCCTGGATACCAAACCTGCTCATTACTTCCTCGTCTCCTCTGTTGCCTGAACCAACATGTAAATTGAAGTCTGCACCAATGACCACTCTTTCACCTCTGGGGTTACGCTGCATCACTTCATCTAACTCACTCCAGAATCTCTCCTTCTCTTCAAGTTCACATCCTGCCTGTGGGGCATAAGCACTAACAACATTCAACATCACACCTTCAATTTCTAACTTGAGACTCATCACTCTGTCTGACAATCCTTTCACTTCTAGAACATTCCTGACCAACCCCTCCTTCAAGATGACTCCTACTCCATTTCTCTTCCCATCAACACCATGAAAAAACAGCTTCAATCTCACTCCTAAGCTTCTAGCCTTGCTACCTTTCCACCTGGTCTCCTGAACACAGAGTATGTCCACCTTCCTCCTCTGCATCATGTCAGCCAGCTCTCTACCTTTTCCTGTCATAGTTCCAACATTCAAAGTCCCTACTCTCAGTCCTAAACTCATGTTTTTCCTCTTCTCTCTCTCTGCCTACGGACACGCCTCTCCTTCTTCGACTTTTTCTTCTTCGACCTCTCCTTCTTCGACCAACAGCTGTCCAATTTCCACCAGCACCCGTTGGTTAACAGCACTGATGGCGGTCGTTGTTAATCCGGGCCTCGATCTTTGCAATTTGTATTGTGGCAAAAGTTTTACGCCGGATGCCATTCCTGTCGCAACCCTCTGCATTTATTCGGGCTTGGTACCGGCGTGAGGGCAAGCACTTGTTTGTGCCCCATCACGGCTGCATTTTATATATATATTAACTTATATAAATTAACTTAATTAAATAAACATGCCACATTTAGGTTTTCAAAAAAAAAAAAAAAAAAAATAGGGACATGCTGATCAGTTCGAAAATGAGACAAATGAGAGAAATATTCCAGGCTGGAATCTGGATTTTCACACACACACACACACACACACACACACACACACACACACACATGTATCCCTGCCTATTCTCTGGATAACAAGGTGGTTTGTAAATCTATAAATAACTGATAAAAAGGCACAAACAAAAACAAACACACTGTTTACCATATTGGATTTCTCACCATTCTAATAATTTTAAGTTAAAACAATCGCTTCATCCATTGTTGATTACTTTTTTAAATACATTTACAAACAAGAAATGTAAAAAACTGACGAGTGCACCTTTAAAGAGATAACTTCTTGTGTTAACACTGGAAGTAAACAAGTGACGTTGCTTCGCCCACGCTTTGTTTACAAACACAGAACACGTCACCACGCCTCTTTATCATCTGATTTAACGCTGACACTGAACAGAGTTAAACATACAAGTGTAACTAAAACAGAACGAGGATTTCATTTAGTGCTGACTTTCTGTAAAACTGCAGAAAAATTCATTCAACATAAAAAAGATAACAGCAAGTCGCTGGATAAGACCGTTCGATAAATGCTGTAAATGTAAATATAAATATTTTGGGGGAGGGACGTACAGAGGTGTACTGCGCCTGCGCAGAATCGCTTTGAACTTCGGCTGGGTTTAAACTTCAAACATGAAGGGTGTGTTTGTGTTATTCAGTTTGTAGATTTTAAGGTTTCATCACAACATACCAGACGACTTCCTGAAGGCATACTGAACGCTTCAGTTGTGTGTCTAAAGTCTCGAAAAATAAACCAAAACAAATCCTGCGCCACTCCCCACGCTGACTAGCATCCAAAGCCGGGCTAATGCTAAAACAGCTGGCAGGCACTGAGGAGATGGAGATGGATCTGAGCACAGACACTCACACTTCCAGCTGAGGGGAGAATACATTGTCCAGGGTGTACTTACCGTATTTCACCGCCCGTCTACTCCGTGCGAGCTCTCAGTGTGGGTTATTAAAAATGTTCGCGAAAGAGAGCGCGCGAGCTCCCAGCCTCCATTCCTCTGCCTCTGACGTCATGCACTGTACTACACACACCAGCACGAGCTTATTAAACATTACAGCACGTCACTGCATTTCTACAGCCCAGATTCTGTTCATAAGATACAATTGAATGTTCCTGTGTCTGTTCCATCGTTTCCAACTAATTTCTTGTGAAAATGAAGCTTTCCTCAAATGTACTCAATGCTCTCCCCTGACATCTGGTGGTGAAAACGTTGAAGTGCAGTTCCAGCACACACTGCAGTATAGCAGGGATGGACAATGATTTGACTTAAAATTTGACAAACGGGCCGGGTCAGCAAGATACGATAAAATAAATGCATTTTAACAGTAAACATCAAACAGAAACAGAAAAAAAACATGAAAATATTAACATACTCTTTAGGGGAAACAGTGTTGTTGATCATCCATTTTTGCCAGTGCATCGAAGTCTGGTGGTAATTCTGTTGTGGTTCTCAGAACACATTTGAGATGTTCATCACTCAGTTCAGATCTGTGGGGTACTTTGTTGGTGTTCACCATACTAAAAGTCTCTTCACACATATATGCAGAACTAAACATCATCAGCATCCTCTGTGCCATCTTCCAGTTGTTTGGAAATTTGGCTGCACTTAAAGAAGCATAAAACTCATCCAGTTTAAGGGAGTTGAATTTCTCCTTTAACATCATGTCACATTGGAAATCACTCAGTCAATGATCAATCAATGATCTGCATACAAGAACACAGATTCCTACATTTAGACTTCTTCTTCTTTTCCTTTCGGCTGTTCCCTTCAGGGGTCGCTACAGCAAATGATCTGTCTCCATCTCTCCCTATCCTCTGCATCTTCTACTCTTACTCCAACTACCTTCATGTCCGCCTTCACCACATCCATAAATCTTCTCTTTGGTGTTCCTCTGGGCCTTCTGCCTGGTAGTTCCAACCTCAGCATCCTACTACCAATATACTCACTATCCCTCCTCTGTACATGTCCAAGCTATCTCAATCTAGCCTCTCTGACTTTGTCTCAGAAACATCTAACATGTGCTGTCCCTCTGATGTACTCATTCCTGATCCTATCCATCCTCGTTACTCCCAAAGAGAACCTCAACATTCTCCGATCTTAAATATAAATCAAATAAGAAATATCAACTATAAACTTCCCATTCACTCGTCATCAAAGCTCGAGAAACTGCTCAAAGAACAGTAAACGAGCTTCAGGATAAACAATCCAAATCGTCCAGAAAGGCAATCAGAAAAGTCCAACAAGATCTTGATGAAGCATGCATTGCTGCTGAGACAGAGTTCATTCAAAGTAAAATCACCCAGCGGGAATGAGAGAATATTAAGAAGCAGCATGCTGCAGCCTGGAAAACCATCAATGAGATCACAGGTCACAAGCACTTACCATCTGTCACCATCAAGGATGCCTCTCCGGAGAAGATAAAGGGCAATTAGGTCTCCCACTTTTGTAACCTTCATGGCAGACCTCCAGATACTCCAGACAATCAGCAACTCCCTAAAGTTCAGATATTAGCAATCCTGGCCATATCAACTGACACGTTTACTATTGCTGAGTCTGTCTGTCTGTCTTCCTTTCGGCTTTTTCCTTTTCACTCAGGAGTCGCCACAGTGAATCATCTGATTCGCACATTTGATTTGGCAGAGGTTTTTACGTCGGATGCCCTTCCTGTCACAACCCTTTTAGCAAGGGACAGAAACACGCTGACGACTTTGCAGCTACTCTTTACGAAAGTCAGCAATGGTTCTTTTACATGTCTCTCACCATAGACAGTGAGAGACATGGGCCGCCTTTGATAACCCAGTTAGCTGCACTGGGGGGGACAGTGACAACCTTGTGGAGAGTGGGACTCGAACCCCCAACCTTTGGATCAGCAATCCAGCGCCCTATACCACTAGACCACCACTGCCCATTTACTATTGCTGAGTAACTTATAATTATGATACAAATAAAAAACAATCAGACTCCTAGCCTTGATCACATTCCTGCACTAATTTGGAAAGACTGGCCATTGTTCCATGAATTGCTTCTGAACTTTTGCAAACACACCTTCACTACCTTCATACCTCCCTCGAAATGACTAGAATCTAGCATTATATCTGTTCCTAAGAAAGGAGACTTTAAGAACCCAGTTTATTATTGAGGAATTTCACTCATCCCCATAGAAGCAAATATGTACAATCAACTCATCCTTAATCTCTTCATTCCACATGAAAGGAAGAGCCACTATTGCACAAATCCTGACTTGGACAACGAGCACAGAAGAGATGAACAGATATAACAAGGTTGTTGTGATGTTTCATCAATTTTAAAAAGTCATTTGATGTGGTGAAGGAGGACATGAAGGTAGTTGGTGTAAGAGAAGAAAATGCAAAGGATAGGGTGAGATGGAGGCAGATGATTCACTGTGGCGACCCCTGACGGGAAAAGCCGAAAGGAAAAGAAGAAGAAGAAGAAGATTTCTACCACTCTATGGAATCCCTGATCAAGTCATTAAGGCAATTAAATCGCTATATGTAGGGATCCCTCACTTTCTGTGGTTAAATGGGACTGAGATCCCCCTGTGACCGCCGAATTCCGCGAAGTAGGATTGACCCCCCTTTACGTACATGTATATGTGCATATAATATCAACAAAATACATATCCAATGCTATAAATGCTTATAACAACAATTAAACATTCAAAAGTAATGCGTAAGATGCAAATAAAATATAAACACACACACACACACACACACACACACACACACACACACACACACACACACACACAGATGCGCACCTCACATAAAAAATGTTAGTAGTTTTGATGGGGGGTTTTGGGTTGTTTTTTGTTTTTGTTTGTTTGGGATTTTTATTTATTTATGTATTTATTTTTGCATAATTGGCCTTGTTTTGTGGCATTTTCCTTAACATTTCCCCCAATTTTCCTTAATTTCCTTATTTTTTAGTTCGCTGAATATTTAAAAAAACCGCGATGCACTGAAGCAGCATGAATTGAAGCACAAAGTAGCGAGGGATCCCTGTATATATATATATTATATATTATATTTCCTGTATATATTGTATATATAAAAACACCAAAGCAGCCATAATCACAACCGATGGAGAAACAGACTTTCTTGATATCAAAGCTGGAATACTTCAAGGAGACATGTTGATTCTGTTTCTATTTATAATCATGTTAGATTATATCTTTGTTATTTTGATTATATTATTATTTGTATATTGATCATATAATTGTTGCACAAAAGCTCAGTGTGCCATGCTCAACGTTTCTGAAATCCTCGAAATTTAACAAAACGGAACACATTATGACTTTGTCTGTTTTTCTTTTTTCTTTTTTTGCCCCTTTTTAAAGATAAAAAAGCACTTTAGTTTCAAATGATGCTGTACGGAGTGTGCATGACCACTGTAAAAGTGCATCATATTATCATGTTCTCTGGTGCAAATACTGCTTTATATAACTGTATAATGGTGCTTTATTTTTCTGTTTTGCTATACTTAAATGCTTGCTGAGAATAATCAAATGATAGGCTTAATGGGCCATTCTGCATGTCCATTGCAAAAGTGCATGCTGAGACACCTGTGACACACTGAGCCGTCTGTGTGACCTTCAACAGTTCCTAGTTCGGTGGTTTCCTTACTTCCTCATGTTTTCCTCACTTCCTCACTTCCCAGACAGAGCCCAGACTCATCGCATCCTGTTGAGACAACAACTCATCGTAGACCCAGTCACAAACCAGGAAGAAGGAACCTGCTCTGAAACCCTTAAAGGCACTCACCCGCGAGACTTGAGTCAGACCTCAGATCTTAACTAGCGTGTCTTTATGCATGTACTGTTGGTCTCCGTCCTTTGCAAACGACGCAATAAAGCTTCTCATATTCAACTCAAAACCAGTCTCCAGTCGTCTTCTTTCCACATTCAACGGACTCAACACCACTCTCACACTTATAAAAAATAAATAAACCCCCCCCAAAAATGTAGTTATAATTTATTTTTCTGGGTTTCGATGTAGCATATACTAAACCAATTGTTCACTTCAGACTCAGTGGATATGGCAAAATAGTACCTTTAATGTTCTGGCTCACCTTCTGCAAGTAATATCTGTATATTATTAATTGAAGAAATTGTTTGTGGGATGGAAAGGCACAGGTGTGGTAAGCACGTCTGCCTCACACCAAGAAGGTCCTGGGTTTAATTCCAGGGCTCAGTTATTACTGTGTGGAGTTTGCATGTTCCGCTTGCGTGGTTTTAATCCAGGTACTCAGACATGCACATCGGGCTTACTGGCTGTTGCAAATTGACCGTAGGTGTGAATAGTTGTATGAGTTGTCTTGTGACAATCTAATGAGCTTTTTAGGGAGGACCCGGCCTTTGCCCAGTGTTGGCTGAGATAGGCATCAGCATCCTTGTGACCCTAGTAGGATTAAGTGGTTCAGCAAATGAATGAATAAGTAATCTATTCTTGTTTCTGATTCGTGATTGGTGGAAAGCCATCAGATGTTTCTTGGTAACTAAGCTAAGTTAAATGTTTATTGAATTACCGACACGTGCAACAGTTTACGATGACCATCCTCTTTGAAAACATTCTGAAAATATGTACATTAAAACACTTATACAATTATACAAAAATTACACAATTTAACAATTGTATGATTTATTTGCCTTATTGTATAACAGCCCCTCCACCAAATAATTATCTTTATCATTGTATACCCCATTCATTTATGTATTCATTTTCTGTAACCGCTTAATCATAATCTGGGTGGCGAGGAGGCTGGCGCCCATCCCAGCCAACTCCGGGTGAGGGCAGAGTATACCCTGGACAGCTCGCCAGGCCAGAAAACACGCTGATGGCTATGCAGCTTCTCTTGTCGAAAATCAGCAATGGTTCTTTTACTTGAACCTCTCACCATAGACAGAGAGAGACATGACCATCCTTTGATAAGCCAGTTAGTTGCACGGGGGGGGGGGGGACCCTCAAAGTGACAACCTTGTGGAGGGTGGGACTCAAACCCCCAACCTTAGGATCAGTGATCCAGCCCCTTTACCACTAGGCCACCATTGACCTCATCTCATTCAAGAAATGTTTTATATTTTTCTTTATGTGGCTTGCTTTTCTTCATCAAGAGGGGTGGCACGGCATAGTGTTTGGTACATCCACTTCACAGCAAGAAGGTCCTGGGTTTGAGTCCCATGTTTGCCTGTTTCTGTGTGGAGTTTGCAGGTTCTCTTTGTGCTTGAGTGGATTTCCTCTAGGTACTGCAGTTTTCTCTTACAGTCTGAATATATGCATATTAGGCTAATTGGGCAGTGAAGGGGCAGTGGTGGTCTAGTGGTATAGGGCACTGGATCGCTGATCCAAAGGTTGGGGGTTCGAGTCCCACTCTCCACAAGGTTGTCACTGTCCTCCCCAGTGCAGCTAACTGGGTTATCAAAGGCGGGTCATGTCTGTCACTGTCTATGGTGAGAGGCATGTAAAAGAACCATTGCTGACTTTCGTAAAGAGTAGCTGCAAAGTCGTCAGCATGTTTCTGTCCCTTGCTAAAAAGGGTTGTGACAGGAAGGGCATCCGACGTAAAAACCTCTGCCAAATCAAATGTGCGAATCAGATGATTCGCTGTGGCGACTCCCGAGTAAAAGGGAAAAGGCCGAAAGGAAGACAGACAGACAGACAGACAGGCTAATTGGGCAGTGATGGTCTAGTCGATAGGGCGCAGGATCGCTGATCCTAAGGTTGGGGGTTCGTGTCCCCACAAGGTTGTCATTGTTCCCCCCCAGTGCGGCTAACTGGGTTATCAAAGGCGGGCCATGTCTGTCACTGTCTATGGTGAGAGGCATGTAAAAGAAGCATTGCTGACTTTTGTAAAGAGTAGCTGCAAAAGCCGTCAGCGTGTTTCTGTCCCTTGCTAAAAGGGTTGTGACAGGAAGGGCATCCGACGTAAAAACCTCTGCCAAATCAAATGTGCGAATCAGATGATTCGCTGTGGCGACTCCCGAGTAAAAGGGAAAAGGCCGAAAGGAAGACAAACAGACAGACAGACAGGCTAATTGGGCAGTGATGGTCTAGTCGATAGGGCGCAGGATCGCTGATCCTAAGGTTGGGGGTTCGTGTCCCCACAAGGTTGTCACTGTCCCCCCCAGTGCGGCTAACTGGGTTATCAAAGGCGGGCCATGTCTGTCACTGTCTATGGTGTGAGGCATGTAAAAGAACCATTGCTGACTTTTGTAAAGAGTAGCTGCAAAAGCCGTCAGCGTGTTTCTGTCCCTTGCGAAAGGGTTGTGACAGGAAGGGCATCCGACGTAAAAACCTCTGCCAAATCAAATGTGCGAATCAGATGATTTGCTGTGGCGACTCCAGAGAAAAGGGAAAAAGCCGAAAGAAGGAAAGAAAGGCTAATTGGCTGTTCCAATTTGTCCTTAGGTATGAATTCAACTGAGAATGATTGTGTGTGTTGGCCCTGAGATGGTCTGGCGAGCTGTTTGCTCTCTGTTGGCTGGAATGGGCCCCAGCCTCCTTGCAACTTTAATAGTATTAGGCGCTTCAGAAAATGAGCGAGTGATTGAGTGAGTGGGTGTGTAAATATTTAATGTACCACAGAATGTACAGAATTACGCACCTACTCACTCATTTGCTGAAACACCTAATACTATTAAAGATGCTTACATCTAAATTGCCTCACATATCACTGAAGTCAAAGCAATGCTGAGAAGAATATGTAAAACCAACAGTTTCACTTTCACTTTAAATCCAACATTCTCAAATTGCGAAACAAGATGCTGAGTAGCATCAAGCTACACTGTGTAATTGATCGACTTCTGTGAATGGACAATCAGGACTAATTGGAAGGATCTCCGATTGGAGGCATGTTATAGAGATGCCGAGATATATAGATAGATATATAGACAGACAGACAGACAGACAGACAGTCAGACAGATAGCTAGCTAGCTAGCTAGCTAGCTAGCTAGCTAGCTAGCTAGATAGATAGATAGATAGATAGATAGAAAATGTATAGTAAAAATACTTTGGCATAAATGAGGGAGCTTTCCACCGCAGACTGGTGGAACATCTGCTGCAGTTTTTTTTTTGTAGAAGTTGAATAATGCTAGCCTTCTGAGGAAGAACAGACAGCTCTGTCCTTTCTTCCACAGAGCATCAGTGTTGGCAGTCTGGTCCAGTTTGTCCTCCAACTGCACACCCAGGAATTTGTATGTCTGCACAATCTATGGCTGTTCCCCTCTGACGTCACTTTCTACGGGTGAGGCTTGGATCTTCTGAAGTCCACCAGCATTTCCATCATTTTGGTGGTGTTGAGGTGCAGGTGGTTGGAGTCACACCATGAAACAAAGTCCTTCATCAACTTAGAATTATTTATTAGAGAGAAATAAACCATAGAAAGCATTTTATATTTGTAAACATTTACATAATTGCGGAAATAATTACATGACATCATTGAATTAATTCCGTCCCCCAGTGCAGCTAACTGAGTTATCAAAGGTGGGCCATGTCTCTCACTGTCTATGGTGAGAGGCATGTAAAAGAACCATTCTTTACTTTCGTAAAGAGTTGCTGCAAAGCCGTCAGCGTGTTTCTGTTCCTTGCTATAAGGGTTGTGTCAGGAAGGGCATCTGACGTAAAAACCTATGCCAATCAAATGTGCGAATCAGATAATTCACTGTGGCAACCCCTGAGAAAAAGGGAAAAAGCCGAAAGAAAGAACAATTGAATTAATTATGTACTGAAAATAATTCGGTCTGGCTGCAAAAATATGATGTGACAGTAGAGGGCGGCACACTCCATGGTACAGTATAAAGCATAAACCAACGAAATAACAAGCAAGCACAAAATCATGGAACAACTGATGGTAAACACACACCGTATATAAAATCATTCTTCCACAGATAACTGCAAATTGTCAAGAGTTACTGTATCTAATTCTGGTGTATTTTCTTTCATTTGCATATTTAACAGCTCAGGTGAAGTATGACCATTTCGCCCACCAACTAGACTGGGAACACACTGCACTTCGCAAAATGTAGGAACAAGGCCAATGGCCGTGTTAGTTAACGTACAGTAATTCTGAGACAAACACCCATTGTGTGGTGTAATAGTTAATGGCTCAAAGGGCTTACAAATATCATCACTAGGCTCCAAGTCATCCAATGAAACAATTGTTTCAACAGTTTTGGGCAAGCTCAAACATAGCAGGGCTTCTTCAACTTTACAGTCATCAGACACAAAATTAAGATCATTACTAAGATCATTAGCTGTGATGCATGTATCAGGCATCTGACAGGGTGCCCAGACTTCCATCAAAGGTCCGACGTAAGGTGTGTGACTTTGGGAATACATGGATGGGATATGTTCTTGAAGCTGTTGTTTGGGTTTGATCTCTGTTATTATGTCAATTTTTGAAATTTCCTCTGTATAAATTTGTTGCCCATGATCCTTGGACAGCCAAAACTGGAAAACAAACCAAATAGAAATTTGTGTGCATATACCGAAACTGTATGGTTGTCTATTTGGGGAGAGAGGTATCTACCTGGAAATAGTCCTGAGATGTGTGGTTCAATGGTGGTATGTATGGAGATGGAGTTTTTACCCATGATATCTTTTTAATCTTCATTCTGTAATTAAAAATAGTATGTTAACACACTACACTAAACTTTACTTTATTTACTACACTTTAACGAAATTACACATGGACAAACATTTTGGGTCTATTTCATAAACTCCAACTACTATTTTAGCACTTTCTCCTATGTGCAAGTAAATATAATGCAGATTGTCATATGATTCTCTCTATATGGTCTATATGATTGTCATATTGTTAAACTATCAGATGTGGACAGATGGACAGTTTGAGTATTTTTGATATTGATGAGCTCTAATGGAGAAGTTAGAACTTCTGCCTCACAGTATGAAGGTCGTGGGTTCAAATCACATGCCCAGCGAGGCCATTGTTGTACAAAGTCTGCATGTTCTACCCCATATGGATTTGTGTGTGATTCCTTTCAGTTACTCCATTTTTTTTTGTTTATTTGTTTGTTTTTCCACAGTTCAAAAACATTTACATTAGGCTAATTAATTATTACAAAGTGTTCCTGGGGGGCAGTGGTGGCCTGGTGGTAAGGTGCTGGATCATTGATCTCAAGGTTTGGGGTTCAAGCCCCACTGTCAATAGGTTGTCACTGTCCTCCCAGTGCAGCTAACTGGGTGATCAAAGGCCAGCTATGTCTCTCACTGTCTATGGTGAGAGGCATACAAAAGAACCATCGCTGACTTTTGTATAGAGTAGGCTGCATAGCCATCAGCGATGGCACCAATGACTTGGTGAGGTATCTAGGGGGTGTACTCTGCCCTTACCCAGAGTTGAGATGGGTGCTAGCCTACCTGCGATTGTAATTAGGATTAAGCGGTTGAGAAAATGAATGAATCAGACATGAATTGTCCCTAGGTGGGAAAGTAAGTTTAAATGGGTGCACCTTTGCCCTGCGATCTGATCCCTGCGGCCTGGTGATCTGATCAGGATGTACCTTGCCTTTGCCTGGCACAGATGAGCTCTCAGTCAACTGACATGAGCTCCTGGGGTCCTAATAAAAAATAGTGTTGCAGGAAGCAACATGATGTGACATGATATCCAAAAGACTTTAGAGTTACACAGGATGGTAGGAAACCAAACAAAACAAAACCCAGATGACATCAACAACAAAAACTTTGATACTGCTTGTGGGAACAGTTTGGTGATGGGAGAGGTCAGAGAACAATGTAAAGAGTAGCACCAGCAGACAGGATGTCTACAGTAACTTAAATAATAACACAGTACAACTGGTAAGCAGAAAAGCACCTCAAGATGCACAAAATCAAACCCTAAAGTGTAACTACAGCCTCTGCTCTCAACCTACTGCTGATGGTGGGGCTATAAAGGGTCTTTGGGGATGGATGGGGGGTATTAGTTGTCTGAATGGGTGTGTGAAGTGAAAATGATTCCCTCTCAAGGTGAGAGGTGGTGGCAGGGTTGGCCACACACCTTTTCATTTACTTAATTGATCCACCTAATTAGGGTCGCAGGGAGGCTGGTGCCCATCTCAGCCGACTCTGGATGAGAGCAGGGTACACCTTGGACCGCTCACCAGGCCAACACTCACACAACCACTCTCACTCACACCTACGGCCAATTTGGAACAGCCAATTAACCTACTGTACATGCTTTTAGACTGTGGGAAAAGAAACCAGAATATCCAGAAGAAACACACGTAAACACAGCGAGAACATGTAAACTCCCTACAGAGACACCTGAGCAGGGAATCAAACCCAAGACTTTCTTATTGTGGGGTGGAAGTGCTAACCACTACCCCACTATGCCGCCTTGGCCATGCACCTATGCACGTAGTTAATTTTTTTTTTTTTAATTAAACAAATTATCAGTATACCAAACAGTTGACTCTATGTCAGAATTGGACTTTAGTTTAATTCGGGCTCAGGCTCATTTTAGCCAGTAGATGGCAAAACAATGATTTGGATATACGTAATGTAATATATAGCACTGCTGTTAAAATTGAGTAGATTCAATTAATATATTAATATTAAATTATATACAGCTTGAAAAACACATTTAAATTCTTCTCGACTGAATATAAAGGTTTGCTAGTGAAACCACCCAAGCTCACAGGCTTAGTATCCCTTGTTCACCTGTTTTATATGTTGTTTTGGTTCTTTGTCTTTTTAGTAACAAGAACAAGACTGTGTGATCAGAGGAAGAATTGTGGACATGTGCGATAACTTGGCAGTGCAACACAGTTCTGATTTTCTCGAGAAAATATCTACAGATATTAGTAATATCATCACACTCATCATTGGATTCGTTGCATTGACATTCACATGTTAGCGTAAGCAAGTCATTTCAGAAAGACTATGTGGCTGACTCCATTCCATTTCTGAGAGACAACACTGTGTTTCATGTTCATTTAATGTGCTCAGTAAATTAATGGGCCCTTTTAAGTTTTCAGAGTTGAACTTTAGGGCAGATGGGTGAAATGTTCCCCTGCTGTCAACCATGAATATGAATCTGCAGTAAAAGTGACATTTTATGATTTTTTTCACAACATCCTATATAAACTTTTAAGACTGCTGTGTGTAATAATGAAGGGAAAATAGGAGCTCAACAGTCACTGTGATACTTAAATTGGATCTTCAGTTGCAGCCCAACCAACAACTAAACCACAGTCAAAGTTTAAGCCCAGCAAAAACCATAGTGATCCGTTGATACTTCGCACTTCAATTCATGCAGCTTCAGTGCATCACATTTAAAAAAAAAAAAAAATTAATCGAATTAAAAAATAAGGAAATTAAGGAAAAATAGCAAAACAAGGCCAATTATGCAAAAATAAATAAATAAAAATCCCTAAGCAAATACAACACAAAAAACAACCCAAAACCTCCCATCAAAACTAATTACATTTTTATGTGAGGTGCGCAACTGCGTGTGTGCGTGCACACACGCGTCTGTATGTGTGTGTGTGTGTGTATTGATATTTTATTTACATCTTCTGCATTATTTTTTAATGTTTAATTGTTATTATAAGCATTTATAGCATTGAATGTGTATTTATTGATATTATATATACACACACACACACATATATATATATATATATATATATATATATATATATATATATATATGTACATATACGTTAGTCAAGGGGTGGGGGGTTGATCCTACTTCGTGGAAGTCGGTGGTCGCGGAGGTATCGCAGTCCCAATTAACCGTGTAAAGTGGGGGATCCCTGTACATTTTTCTAATTCTTACATTTAATGTGAAGATTAACCAAAGCTCTTGCGTTGTATCTCCATGATTTAATGCATTGTACTGTTGACATAAAAAAAAACTTTCATGACCTGATATTACCTTGCAACAGGGAATACCAACAGAAGCAGTAGTCCTACTAACACAACTGCCAAACAGATCAGAAGAACACTTCTCTCTGCAGATGTGACTGTAAAAAAAAATAATAATAAAACGATAATCAAAGACTGTATTTTAAATCACACTGAATTGTATTAAACTACAAAATCAAAAAAAAAAAAAGCACAGACAAGATCTCAAAGGCTTATTTCTAATAATAATTTTTAAAAATCTCCTCTCCAATTGTTACTCTGTCAACAAGTTTACCCTGTGCTGGTGTCTTCCATCTGATTTCAGTGCTCCCATGACTTGCTGACCCATTATAGTCGTAAGATTGAAGAATTGTGTTGTATACTTTAGCAATGTATTCTGTCCCTGGATCGAAATCAGTCTCTGAGATATTGCACACTGTTGAACTGGTATGGAGTTCCTTCTGAAGAAGCACAGAAATAAATAGTATTAGAAACTGACTGTATGGAGAACAAATTATTGAATTTAAAAGCTTTTAAAGAAGGAATTTTTCAGGTTAAAATACTTTTATTCTTGACATGATTGAGGTGGAAAGTTATAATTATATTGAGAAAATATACAGCCTGAGTTTGTCTGTCTGTCTGTCTGTCTGTCTCTCTCTCTCTCTCTCTCTCTCTCTCTCTCTCTCTCTCTCTCTCTTTCTCTTTCTCTCTCTGTCCACAATCACAGTACATATGTGAACTGCAAAAGAACCTTTTATGAGCTAAAAAGCAATGGCAGTGGAAATGTTGCTTTACAGCCTCAGGGACTGGGCAACTTGCAGTCATTGGCTGAAGTCTCAGCTCTGTCTCAAATCAATGTCTATCTGAGATTTGAAGTTGAACCATTGATGACTTTCATCAAGAGTAGGTTGCATAATTGTTAGCAGGTTTTTGCCTTGTGATGGCCTGGCAAGCTGTGCAGGGTGTACTCTGCCCTCGCCCAGAGTCGGCTGAGATGGGGGCCAGCATCCCCATGACTCTAATTTGGATTAAGCCATTCAGAAAATTAACGAATGAATGACATTTCATATGTGATTGCAATAATATAAACTGTCAGTGTATGTTTAGCTCTGAAGATGAGGTCTTCTTCTTCTACCGCAGGTCGTTCATTCCCACCGCTGTCAGACTGTACAACGCCACTTTGTAACTGTCTGTGAAAATACCAATTATGTGCAATAAAAACCCCGTGCACTTTAATCAACCACATCTACCCCACTGACTATGAACCATATCAACCCATCTACTCTGCCCTCAGATACATATACACTTGAATATAGGCCAGTCTACAAAGTTGTTCCCTTCTTTTCTTTTATTGTTTATTAATTTATACTATTTATATATCTATTTAATTATTTACTTAATAATATATATGTATGTGTGTATGTTTGTATATGTATCTATTTTTGCACCCCCTACTGATGGTACCTCAAGAGCCTGTAACAGTGAATTTCTCCATTGTGAGATTAATAAAGCTGTATCTTATCTTATCTTATCTTATCTTATCTTATCTTTTCCTTTCGGCTATTCCCTTCAGGGGTTGCCACAGCAAATCATCTGCCTCCATCTTACCCTGTCCTCTGCATCTTCTTCTCTTACTCCAACGACCTTCATGTCTTCCTTCACTACATCCATATATCTCTTCTTTGGTCTTCCTCTAGGCCTTCTGCCTGGTAATTCCAACCTCAGCGTCCTACTACCAATATATTCCCTATCCCCCCTCTGTACATGTCCGAACCCTCTCAATCTAGCCTTTCTTTGTGTCCAAAACATCTTACATGGGCTGTCCTGATCCTGATCCTATCCATCCTCGTTACTCCCAAAGAGAACCTCAACATTTTCATCTCTGCTACCTCCAGCTCTGCCTCCTGTCTTTTCCTCAGTGCCACTGTTTCAAAACCATACAACATTGCTGGCCTCAACACCGTCTTGTACACTTTTCCTTTCATTCTTGCCGATACCTTCCTATCACATCACACCGGACACTTTTCTCCAACCATTCCAACCTGCCTGCACATGCTTCTTCAACTATTTTCCACACTCTCCTTTGCTCTGGACCGTTGAGCCTAAGGACTTAAAATCCTCCACCTTCGTTATCTCTGCTCCTTTTAATCTCACCGTTCCACTTGGGTCTTTGTCATTCACACACAAGTATTCTGTCTTATTGAGGTTAACCTTAATTCCTCTCCTTTCTAGGGCATACCTCCACTTCTCTAGATTTTCCTGCACTTGTTCTCTGCTCTCACTACAGATCACAATGTCATCTGCAAACATCATAGGCCATGGAGATTCTTGTCTAAACTTGTTTGTCAGTCTGTCCATCACCAAGCAAACAAGAAAGGGCTCAGAGCTGATCCTTGATGCAGTCCCACCTCCACCCTGAATTCTTCAGTCACGCCGACAGTACACCTCACCACTGTCTTACATCTCTCATACATGCCCTGTACCACTCTAACATACTTCTCTGCCACTCCAGACTTCCTCATGCAATACCATAGTTCTTCTCTTGGCACCCTGTCATATGCTTTCTCCAGATCCACAAAGGCACAATGCAGCTCCGTCTGACCTTCTCTGTACTTCTCTATTAACAGCCTCAAAGTAAACACTGCATCTGTGGTGCTCTTTCTTGGCATGAAACCAAACTGTTGTTCACAAATGCTGACCTCTGCCCTTAGTCTCGCTTCCACTATTCTTTCCCATAACTTCATCATATGGCTCATCAACTTTATCCCTCTGTAGTTGCCACAACTCTGCACGTGTTCCTTATTCTTAAAAATCGGCACCAGCACATATCTCCTCCATTCCTCCGGCATCTGCTCACTCTCTAAGACCTTGTTGAATGTTCTTGTCAGAAAATCTACTGCTACCTCTCCTAGACACTTCCATACCTTCACCGATATGTCATCAGGACCAACTGCCTTTCCACTCTTCATCCTCTTCAGTGCCCTGCTCACTTCACCCTTACTAATCTTTGCTACTTCCTGCTCCTCAATGGTCACCTCTTCTGCTCTTTTTTTCTCTCTCATTTTCCTCATTCATCAGCTCTTCAAAGTACTCTTTCCATCTTCCCAGCACACTTCTGTCATCAGTCAATACATTTCCCTCTCTGTCCTTGATCATTCTCACTTGCTGCATGTCCTTCCCATCGCTATCTCTCTGCTGTGCCAACCGGTATAAATCATTTTCTCCCTCCTTACTGTCCAACCTAGCATACAAGTCATCATACGCCGTCTGTTTGGCCTTTGACACTGCTACTTTTGCCTTATGCTGTGTCTCCCTGTACTCCTGTTTACTCTCTTCATGTCCCACTTCTTCTTAGCTAACCTCTTCCTTTGTACACACTCCTGCGATTCCTCATTCCACCACCAAGTCTCCTTATCGACTGTCCTTCCAGAGGACACACCATGTACTCTCCTACCTGTCTCCCTGATCACATTTGCTGTGGTTGTCCAGTCATCTGGAAGCACTTCCTGACCACCCAAAGCCGGTTTGAATTCCTCCTTGAAGACAACATTACACTCTTCCTTTTTCAGCTTCCATCACTTTGTCTTCTGCTCTACCTTTGCCTTCTTCACCTTCCTCACCATCAGTGCCTGCACATCACCATCTTATGCTGTTTGGTAACACTCTCACCCAGTACTACTTTGTAGTCACTGACTTCCTTCAAATGGCATCGTCTACACAAGATGTAGTCTACCTGTATGCTCCTACATCCACTTTTATAAATCACCCTATGCTCCTGTCTTTTCTGGAAGAAAGTATTAGCCATTTCCATCCTTTTTGCAAAATCTATCAACATCTGTCCATCTGTGTTCCTGTCCTGGATACCAAGCCTGCCCATCAGTTCCTTGTCCCCTCTGTTGCCTGCAGCAACATGTCCATTGGAGTCTGCACCAATGACCAGTCTTTCACCTCTGGTGGTACTCTGCATCACTTCATCTAACTCACTCCAGAATATCTCCTTCTCTTCTAGCTCACATCCTGCCTGTGGGGCCTAAGCACTAACAACATTAAACATCACACCTTCAATTTCTAACTTGAGACTCGTCACTCTGTCTGACAATCTTTTCATTTCTAGAACATTCCTGACAAATCCCTCTTTCAAGATGACTCATACTCCATTTCTCTTCCCAGCCACACCATGATAACACAGCTTAAACCCTGCTCCTAAGCTTCTAGCCTTGCTACGTTTTTACCTGATCTCCTGAACACACAGTATGTCCACCTTCCTCCTCTGCGTCATGTCAGCCAGCTCTCTATCTGTTTCTGTCATAGTTCCAACATTCAAAGTCCCTACTCTCAGTCCTACACTCATGCTTTTCCTCTTCTCTCTCCGCCTACGGACATGTCTCCTGCCTCTCCTTCTTCGACCAACAGTAGTCCAGTTTCCACCAGCACCCTGTTGGTTAACAGCACTGATGGCGGTCGTTGTTAACCCGGGCCTCGACCGATCCGGTATGGAGGTAATATTTGTAATTTGCATATCAAGTCTGGAATTGGTTTTACGTCGGATGCCCTTCCTGACACAACCCTCTGCATTTATCCGGGCTTGGGACCGGGGTGAGGGAGAGACACTGGCTTGTGTCCCCCCTCCGCCCAACCCACCCCCCACCCACCCTGGCTGCATTCTGAAGATGAGGTATTTAAACAAAATTGACACCAATGTGTATTCCGCTTTAAAAGGTGTTGGTAGACTCAAAGGTCATTCACTTACCATTGCTTCAGAGCATTTCCACCCACTTGAAGTTTAACATTAATGTGTGCTCACACAAAAACCTGATATTTGATATGATTTCCTGAACTGAAATTTCAACTACACGCACGATCAGTGTTTATTTCATAATTAAAACTAGGATTTAGTGCAACACTTATGTCAGTGATACGTAGTCTTTCTGAATACAGTGGCTGATTGGTCATTTCACCTTTTTTTGTCAATCAGCCAAACCAAACAAACTGGAATTAAACAAACTGATGGGGTCAACATCAATTAACTGCCCTTCTTTGTGTAAGTTTGGACCTCCACATGCTGTGAACAGCGCTATCAAGGTTGCTTCTTTGAACAAAAAAGAAAAAAAGGTAAGTTTTCAGCCATCATTTGAAGATACCCAGTGATAGTTGGTAGTGTGATAGTTTCAAGTTACATACTACATGCAGATCCAGTTTCCATATAAAAAACCCTGTTCTTGTTTATGAATTGATCAGATTCTATTTTCAGTTCTGAAAGATAAATTTACCAGTTTGACAAATCTCTGTGTACAAGAACAGGCAAGGTATTGAATGTTGGCCAAAATCCCTCCTGTTTTTTTCACACTGTTCATCATCAGTTCATTTTCTGTAACCGCTTAATCCTACTTAGGGTCCCGGGGAGGCTGGCGCCCATTCCAGCCGACTCCAGGCGAGGGCAGAGTATACCCTGGACAGCTTTTCAGGCCATCGCAGGGCGGAAACACGCTGACGGCTTTGCAGCGTCTCTTGTTGAAAGTCAGTAATGGTTCTTTTACATGCCTCACACCACAGACAGTGAGAGACATGGCCGGCCTTGCTGGGTAATCTTTGTATTCAGTGAAAATGAACTGACAATGGAAGAAACACACAGTATATTCACTAATGAATATGTACCTTTAAAGTGTCAGTTCGGACATTGACTGTGGTAATAGTGGAAAGAGACTTGGTAAAAATGCTACATATTCATGGTTCAATAACCATAATTAAGTGCGGTTTTCAGTTTCCAGTGGTCTTGTTTTATCCCAGAAACAATAAGTTAAATTGTTCTAGGTGTAGAATAGTGTGTGTATGTTGCGCTGTGGTGCTTTTGGTTGTGTCCCTGCTTCAGTGTTCCCAGAATAGACTTTGGGCCTATGATCTAGCCAGAATAATATGGTTACTGACACTGAGTGAGTAATTCAACTAGGAATACTAAAGTGCATGTATGTGAAGGCATAGTTCATCAACCGAAAATAACAAAGTCAATTTGAATGAAATGGTAGATAGACCATGTTAATTCTTGGTTGACAAGTTGTTAGCACTTTCCTCGCAGAGCAAGAAGCTCAATGTGTTTGAGTTCCATGCCCAAGGGTGTTTCTACATGGAGTTTGCATGTTCTCCCTGTGCATATATGGGGTTTCCTTCAAGTGCTCTGCTCTCCTACCACAGTCCAAAGGTATGCCCTTTAGGCTTGATTGAATATTCTTCACTCTAGGTGTGAACATGAGTGTTAATGGATGTGTGTGTGTGCTGGCCTGTGATAACCTGGTGAGCTGATCAGGGTGTAGCCCGCTTTCACACAGAATTGGCTGTAATGGATTCCAGCCTTCCCATGACCCTAATAAAGGATAAAGCCATTTGAAGAATGAAATAGCATATTTGTCAAAGATTGAAGAACCATAACATTTTCATTTAATAACCTATTTTTGTGAAATTGTGCTGTAGTGAGGCTAAGTGCTATTTTCCACTATAATGCACAGATAACTTCAAAATATAGAATGCACATTTTTATTGTCCCTGTTGTGTTGTTGTTTTATTTTATTTGTATTGTACTTGAGACTTACCATAGTAGATTGTCCCAGTTGGTGATACTGAAAAATGTACTGAAAAGGCAAAGCCCGTACATACTCGTGTTCCTCATATCCACTACTCCATGAAAAGGTATAGATCCCTTTTCCATAGTGTACCGTCACATTATATGGAGTGATTGGTTTAACTGTGAAAGGAAAATGTTATTTATACTTTTAATCTGCTGTAGAAACAGTGTGTGTGCACACAGTCTCACACACACACACACACCACTATATATATATATATATATATATATATATATATATATATATATATATATATATATATATATATTTCATCAGTTCATTTTCTATAACCGCTTAATCCTAATTAGAGTCACGGGGAGGCTGGCACCCATCCCAGCCAACAGCAGAGTACACCCTGGACAGCTCACCAGGCCATCGCAGGGCAGAAACACATTGACGGCTTTGCAGACTACTCTTGTCGAAAGTCAGCAATGGTTCTTTTACATGAACCTCACACCGGAGATTGTGAGAGACATGGCCAGTCTTTGATAACCCAGTTAGCTGCACTGAGTGGACAGGAACAACCCTGTGGAGAGTGGACTCAAACCTCCAACCATTGGATCAGTGATCCAGCACCTATAGCACTAAGCCATCACTGTCCTATATAAACATGGTCACAATGGGCTCCAAGCTTTCTCATTGTCTTGCCTGAAGGTTTCTAAAGGAACAGTGAAGATGAAAGCAAGTAATGGTGTTGCTGTGATTAGCATGTCCGCTTCACATCAAAACTGTCTTCATCATGGCCTTGGCAAGGTGTTTCTGTGTGAATTTGCATATTCCTTGGACTCAAACCCAGTACAGTGCAGTGTGGAAGACATGCTAACTTTTACACCATGGTGCAGCACTTAATTAAGTCATTATAGATCACTGATAATTTCATACTGCATTCTGATTAGACCACCTCTGCACTACTTTTTTTTTTTAAATATGTCCAAAGTTCAGCTATACCCTCCACAGCCATGGATCCACATCCTTATCAGTTTCTTCTGCATTCCTAATAATATCTTCCTGCATTCGTCCAATTTTTGAGGACGTAGTGAGAACATGGCTGAGTAAGATGTTTATATATATTTATATATTTATATATGATTATGGTTCATTAATTGGTCTTGGGTACATTCTGAGTGGCATTTATTAAAAATTTTAAAATCAGTTAAAATGTTAGGACTCTAAAGAAAACAATAATGTTCAATAGAAGATATTTTCCACAGAATTAATTCTAAAGATACTTTCAATTAGTGTCACTAAGCATCAACAAACATTTCAATCAAGACAATCAATTACATCAATTTACAAGAAATAGGACAGTTTTTTCCACTGACATGTGAAATAAATGTCTAAATGAATGAAACGTGTAATTGCCATTGACAGACATTTCACCTGTGTTTTATTCATGTTTTAACTACCTGTATGGATTGTTAGGACGATAATTTTATTCAGCAGTGGTGGCCTGGTGGTAAAGGTGCTGGATCACTGATTCCAAGGTTGGGGGTTCAAGCCCCACTCTCAATGGGTTGTCACTGTCCCCTCAGTGCAGCTAACTGGGTTATCAAAGTCCGGCCATGTCTCTTACTGGTGAGGTATGGTGAGACACATGTAAAAGAACCATTGCTGACTTTCAACAAGAGTAGACTGCATAGCCGTCAGCATGTTTCTGCCCAGTGATGGCCTGGTGAGTTGTCCAGAGTGTACTCTGCCCTCACCCCAAGTTGGCTGAAATGGGCACCAGCCTCCCCATGACCCTAATTAGGACTAAGCAGTTCAGAAAATGAATGAATGAATGAATATTTTATTGAGTGCAACCAGTGCTGCCTTCTTTCCAGTTGACTAAAACCAAGTATATATACTTGAAGGTATGTACATCAGATAGACCAAGATATCAAATATATGGGTCTTGACAGATATTATGTTCGGAAACCCATCTCATTAAAAAGGCAATTATTTTGTGTATCAAAATATAACAAAGTTAGCAAAACCACACGTTAAACATTCTTTACACACTTACAAAAACACTAGTACAAATTTCTAATATTTATGTATGAGTCTGAACCGAACTTGACCAAATCAGCAAATTTAGTATGAATAAAGCAAAGAAGAAAGCAACTGCACTTTGTAATATACTGGAACTGTCTTTACTGTTATTTTGACTTATACTTTAAATAGTTGTTAAGTTGGACATTCAATTGCATGGAAATATTTTTAAAAGTCTGATTTTTAATATGTGAAGGAGAACATGAAGGTAGTTGGCGTAAGAGAAGAAGATGCAAAGGATAGGGTGAGATGGAGGCAGATGATTTGCTGTGGCGACCCCTGAAGGGAACGGCCGAAAGGAAAAGAAGATGTAAAAATGAGGCATAGTATGAAAATTAATAAATTCCACTGGACACTCACTGTGTTTTGATGGTTTGTAATCAGGGTTCAAAGTTTTGCATTGTTCAGGTTCACACAAGCTTATATAATATGTATGGAAACTCGAAAATGTGGGCCCAAATCCTGTAAATATGCAGCTGTAGCCATCCTTTTCTACTGAAAGGGGACAAAACTGGCTGTTTGGGAAAGAAAGGAATGATCGTGAGTTTTTCTTTGAACAATGCAGCTTGAACACCTCTTGCAAAAACATAATCACATACTTTATGGCTCAGGTATATTTATAAATAAATACTTTTACCAGTTATTGTCCATTTTGAATTTCAATTGGTATGTAATATTTTCCCTCCTGTCGAAAATGGCTTTAGAATTCAAAAAGCATTTGATGGTCTGCCAGTAATCGTTCTCACAGTTGAGCAGATCTGAGCTGTATAAAGCTGGAACATGAAAATAGATGAGTTTTGATATTTGATGAGGGAATCTCACCTCAGTATACAGCAGTGGTCACCAACCCACTTCCAGAAGATTTATCTCGAAGACTTTAACTCTACCCTACCAATGACCAGCCAATGACCATCTATTTGCAATATGCTACACAGTTTAGTGCTTTACACTGTTTCACGTTTCAAAATTATGAATTTTTAATGGGTGTTTTTTTTTTTCTTTTAATATGTCAGGTCAGGTTTTACCCTGCTACTGGTAACATGTAAGCCAGTGCAACTTGTTGCATGGTCGAGTGGTTGGCGACTAAACCGACTCCCCCACCAGGCTCCAAATTTGGTGAGGAGGGTGGCTAGCAACCCAGTAGGAATAAGAACAATACCTATCGAAGGGCGGATGAACTCTTTAGAGTCAACGGCCAGCTAGCTAGATATGGTGTCTCAATAAAAACACCCTGCAGAAAGAAGTTTGGGCCTCTACTTTGGATTTTTTGTCTTTCATATACAGCCATGACAAGTTGTTATGGCCGCCGCCTACGCCAGAATTCTGGCACGGCACCCAGATTGATTGATTGGATTTCCTTTTAGCCTTTTTTAGTGACTACCTCTATCACTCATTCATGGAATTACTTAATTATACTATTGTCACAGGAGGCTGGAGCCTCTCTCAGCCAACACTGGGTGAAAATGGAGAACACCCTAAATAATTTTGTAGACCACACACATGCAACCGTTCATACTTAGTGGCAATTTAACAACCAGTTAGCCTAATGTCTTTGTACTGTGGCAGGAAAGCTGAGTACACAGTCCAAACTTGTAAAGTGTTTTTTTTTTTTTTTTTTTCCCTCATTATTTTATTATGCTGCTTTTTTTATTCTACTTCTGCTTTATCAAGTTCAGTGTATTTAAATATATTCTGTTCTGCATAGATTATATTTTTCCCATGATAGGTGGAAGTTCTAAAGCCTTTTTCACTTATGAATATAATTTCTGATACCACTTCCAAATATAGTCCAACACATCCCAGTTAACACAAAGCAAAAAACAACACAAAACACACAAAATGAAGGACAAACCTTGCTTGTCTGCTTTACACAGTTGTATAAAGCTCAGCAATGCCCAGAGAAATCCACATTGGAGTACCATTCTCACAAGAAACAATATTTTAAGTGCAGGAACCCCAATCCTGTGTCTGTAAAACCAGTGAACGTGCAAATTTAAAAACACACGTCTATCATATGACATGACATAACATTATATGCAAAACCCTGGAAATTAACAAGACAATTTTATGTACCGTATAGGTGAAGATCCAAAGAAGCAGTTACTTTCACAAGCACTTATTTCATAAGGTTACCATTCTTACAAATTATTTTTCAGAAGTATTAAAAATAAACAATCTTTGTCCTCTTAATCAATTAATTTGTTAATTTTTCTTGAATAAAATAAAACAAATCCCACTGGGACACTATGCACTGTTCCAGGCACATGTTTATTCACAATTGTTACATTCAAGTTAAAAGACACCAATCACAATATATAACATGAAATAAAAGAAGAATCCTTTGTTTTTTACCTATATGAAAACGATAACCCCGATAGGTAGCACAGACAGATTTCAGCTCAGCTAGTTTAATAGGAAACAGGACTAAACATAATAGTTACCTTGGTAAGTAAAGCATTTGCAGGTGAATAAGCTCTCTGCATGTGAATAACATACATGGCTTTATATACACAGGCGTTTCCTGTCTAAACCTCAAAATAATCTACAATCTATCATCAGTTAATGGAGTCAGTATCTTGAAGGTTATCACTGACATCTCAATCATTTTCTTCTGTGCCTACACTGCATGAAGCGTCATCTTAAACATAAACTACAAAGCAAAAGGGGTTTTTTCCCCTTAAAAGACACCATAATCAAACCATGAGGGAAAATTGAATTTCAGTGTAATTTCAAATCTATCAACACTTTATCATGACGAAAAGAACACATAATTTGCATACACACTGAAACCATCATGGGAAAGTGTAAGTCTCATATCTTACGTGACAAGAACAGTACAGTACTGTAGGTACAACGTCTCATGGACATGCAGTTTCACTTCAAAAATTTTTGTTCATCTGCTACCTGCAGAGTTCAACACACTTCAATGCACATTGAAGACTGGATCCTTGATTACAAGGAATTTGTTGTGCTTCAGGATTCTTTGATTTGAATGTTTTTCTAAGAATACATAAGGAAAAAGCAAGATGAAAATAACTGCAGGACATAAGAATAAGCGACATGCTGTACAACTGTTTTTCATATATGTATATATTATAAAATATGCTTCATATTTGCCTTTAGTGTCCCCTTTTCTTGGACTCATCCTTGCACTGGACCCATTAGAAACAAGATCACATTAATTAAAATATTCTATATAAATGAAGAAAATAGCATTTATTTTATTAGTGAAGTTAACGCTCATTATTTGCAGATTTATTCCTGCATCATTGGGAATCAAAGTCAAAATCTCTACTACAAATATAAATCTATTTGTGGAAGTTTTTTCAGTAATAATATTAAGAAAAGGGTGTCGTGGTGGCGTCATTTTTAGCACATCCACCTCATAGCAAGAAGCTAGGACCTTCAAGTCACAGGCTCAGCAAGGATGTTTCGTGTGAGGTTTTCATGTTCTTCCTGTGTTTGCATGGGTTTCCTCTGGGTACCTCTGTGTGTGTCTCCCCCCACCCCACATCCCCCAGTCCAAAGACAAGCATATTAGGATAAATGGCTGGTCCGACTGTGTGAATATGTGTGTGTGTGTGTGTGTGTGTGTGTGTGTGTGTGTGTGTGTGTGTGTGTTGGTCAAGCAATGGATTGGAAAGCTCTTCAGGGTGTACTCTGCCTTCACCTGCAAACAGCTGAGATAGGCTCCAGTGTTACTGTGACCTTAGTACGATTAAGCAGTTCACTAGATGGCTGGATAGTATATTAGGAAAAATAACAAAGGGGTTTTAGATGTTTTTTTTAATGTGATATCTGAAAGCTAACACTTATTTCACGGTCAATAAAAAGTGTTAATGCACAGGTATACAAAAGAAAAAGATAAGACTGATAGGTCATTTTATAGACATTGGTGCTCATAGGCCGATCTTAAGATATACTCCATCAGACACTCTGTCTATCGGAGCTTCACTTTTGTCTGATTACTGCATATAAATTAATGTCTGTCAGGTAGGATAACTCCTATATCTAATGGTAATGTACCAATAATACCCATTACAATACATTTCAGTAAACAACATTTCAATCAGCTGCAAAAACTGACAAAACATATTGACAACATTTATAGTTTACCCGAGTGTTAAATAACGATGAACAAGTAGCTGAAACTACTGTGCAGTCATTCACATATGTACATAATCTGATATCTTTGCATTCCAGTGACTACCACATTATCTCTGCTTTATAAGAATGACCACATCAGCTTATCTCCACATGCACAGTTTCAGCTTCACTCATATAGATAACAAGTGCTCTCTAGCTATAGAGAACCCTCACAAGAACTGCAGTCTGTACAAGATTTAAGATATCCATAGAAGCAACTACCCAGAAAATGGTTAACATCTTGTCTTTAAGTCTTTTGTTTGTGCATGACAGAGATGCCACCACAGATAGATGTAGATGTATGTAGAAGTTATTTTCTCTGCAGCAATTCTTCAGCAAATAAACACACAAAGTGGATTTTTAAACAGCTCCAAAAACCTTTGCATGATTGTCTGTCAGTGTACCAGCTCACAGAAAGCAAAGTTTTCTACAAAGAGTTGCTATTTTCTTCCGAAGACGGTATAAAAGCCACCCACTGCTTGACATAGTTTGAATGGGTCCCCATGGTGCTACCCAGTAAAGCAGTATCTATTTGTTCTCCTCCTTCGCATTCACAACTCACTGGGCTTGAGCAGTCTGATTCCAAGAATCCGCTATCAATGGTGTCCAAGTCGAGACCAAGTTGAGGATAACCATAATCAGAATTTTCATTGGACCCAAACGAATCTAATGAGAGCCCTTCTCCATTCTGTCTGTCATTGGCTTGCAGCTGCCAATCATCAAGACCCTGTCCATCTGAACTGTCCCCGCTGTCTGGCTCTGGATTCGCGGCCTCGCAAGGACTCTCGATTGTGTTTCTGATAGCATCTTGGAAATCTGACACGGCACCCTCCTGTCCGGATACGGTGACTGTATCTATGGAAATGTGACCACCAGAGTGTGCAAGACCAAGGCTGCTCCCTCCAAGGAAGTAACGCTTGGAAAAGTCAGGGTTCATCAAGCTGGGAAAACTCCAGTCTCCTAGACTACTGCCTCCACTTCCTTGATCACGGAAAAGGGGCCTCTGCAGAAGTGTGGTAGCTTGCTGCTTCTCACCCAGCACCTGTAGTGGAGCACTCTTCTCCAACACCTCAAAGCTGCTGAAGGTAAACACAGGTCCAACCCATTTCTGAAAAAAAAGGGGCCGAGAACATGCTTACGATGAAGGTAAAACCCAAAACAGTTCTGCAGCTAAAGAATAAAATACGTTTAATCTAGGCTATCACAGCTGTAGAATATTGGGCCAAATGTTTGTGCACACCATCCTATGCCTTCATACCTAGGAATACATTAACCTCCACATAGTGAGAAGCAGTGCTGTAGGGGTAAAAAAAAAAAAAAAAAAAAAAAAAAGTGGGTATACTATGAGGCTACTTCAGCACCCGAATGAGACCATAAGCCCAAAGTGTGTGGAGCGCAAGGGGAGGGTGTGGGAGAGGGGACATTTTTAAAAATTTCAATTCGGTAGATGCCATTTGGCAACCATTTTCAGCATGTAATATGAAATATATAGTACAGAAACTGTCCATAAAATTTATCCTAGAGTATACATGTAGTTGTTGCTTTGTGTCTGAGAGCAACAGTTTTATCTCCTGAAGCCAAACTAAAAATGTAAAATGTAAAGAAAAAGAAGATAATTTGAAATACTAACAGCATTTAATGTCATTAAACACAAAGATTCAAGATATAATATTATAATAAAATAACAGAAGTGTAGCTTTACAACACCTCATCATGCATACATGGTCCATGCCAAACTTGAACTTTTCAAGTCTGCACTTAACTGGCTGCACAAATAACTGCTGATGTTTACACAAACTTGGAACATACACAATTTGATATTAGTAAAAATAACAATAGTACAACTACAAGATGTACATGTAGTACTATTATACTGAATCAAGTATTGCTAAATGTTTCTATAATTTAAAATTATGTACATTTGTATTTCATCAATTTAATATTGAATAAGCTATTGACATTCAAAAAATGCAAAACTAAGAAGTAATTAAAATAAAAATTCTAAGCATCAGAAAAAAAATCTACTGATTAAAATTTAATGTCTTAAACTTTGGCACAAACATGAACACTGAAATAGAACACTGTGCACAATAAGCTATTTAAACATATTACATACACATATTAGAATAGTGTAAGTGCATCTAGTG
This sequence comes from Plotosus lineatus, assembly GCA_024760905.1. Classification (NCBI taxonomy): domain Eukaryota; kingdom Metazoa; phylum Chordata; class Actinopteri; order Siluriformes; family Plotosidae; genus Plotosus; species Plotosus lineatus. The sequence continues at coordinate 61,292,900 of CM045728.1, read as the reverse complement.
CTTTTATTAGCAAATTGTCAAGCCTTAATCAAATATCGCTTAGCATAGAAATGTAATATGATCATTGCTGGAGAGAAATGAAATGTAATTTACTGGAATCTGGGACCGATTTAGGGCATGTTGAGCCTCAAGTGGAGTGTGCTAGTTTTGTGACGTCATTTTTTTTTTTTTCAGAGTCGACAGTATTTGGAAACAGATGATAATTTGAAACATTATTGCCGCGTTTAGCAAAAAAAAACAAAAAAAAACAAAAACCGTATGGTTAATGTGCCTTGTTGGCGACCAGGTTCATGGGACCGCTTCCTTCTTTTGCTCATTTTAAAATAAATGTTTAAGCAAAAATCTAGATGCAGTAGGTCAGTAAATTTCTTACCAATTAGCAACATGAATTTTCGTATCCTGTATAAAAACAAATTCTATTGGCTGAAGGCTTTCGTGAGAATCCGCACTGCCCAATCACAGCACGGGTCTTATTATACCAAGCTCTCTCCACAATGAAGGATTGTGGATAGAGTACAGAAACACGATTGTGACAGGATTACAAGCCGGGATAAGTGACAAAGCAATATTTAAAAAAAACCCTTTCACTTGTAAAAATAAAAAAAATAAAAAAATACACATTGATAAACGAGCTCACAGGCAAAATAAGTGTGTAAACGCTACATGTTTGATAAAATAAGTGAGTATACGGCGTATATCCGCGTTTACGCCTGACTACAGCCCTGAAGTCAGGCACTGATTTTGGAATGATTATGAGATCTGGTGTTCCAGTTCATCTCAAAGGTATTCAGAGGGTTTGAACCCACATTGTTAAGGTTCTGTGAACCTTAAAACACTATGACTTCATGTATCTACTTTATTTATTTTAGCTGAAAAAGGAAATTTATAAAATGGCAAATAAAAATAATAGATGCTGAAAATATACAGATTCATACCATCACGCTAGAACAGGTTTGTTTATCCTGAGTTTTAGTGAAAGGGTATCATGTAATGTTACTGTACACAACATCATTCTATGTAACTGTCCAACTTTGTGGCAATAATTTGGGGAAGAAACTCACAAATATGATTTCATTAAAAAATGTGCATAAGGACCTGCAATCCAATAAAAGGTCTCTTATGCAGATATGAAATTTATAGGATGAAGAAATCAAAAGGTGTACTTGCATCAATGTTGCTTAATGCATTTTCTCTATTTATTCATTCATCATCATCATTATCTTCTTCTTCCACTTAATCCGGGATTGGATCACAAGGGCAGCAGCCTAAGCAATGAGGTCCAGACATCCCCTCGGGAGTCCCACAGGCCAATAAGTCCTGTTAGGCCTCCTTTTTCAGCTGGATGGCCCCCTTCATCGCAGGTGTCCACTGAGTTTGGGGGTTACTGCCACGACAGGCACCTTCCGGCCACAGCTATGGGCTGCTGCCCCAGTAATGGAGGCATGAAACATGGCCCATTCGGATTCCCTGTCACGCTGCCAAACGTTCCCAGGAGACCCTAACTACATGCTTGGGCCTGCCAGGTCTAGAGGGCGGCCTCCCACGCCATTGGAGACAGCTCACTACCAGGTGGTGATCGGTTGACAGCTCAGCTCCTCTCTTCACCCGGATGTCCAGAACAAATGGCCGCAGTCTGGTAACACGACTACAAAGTCTATAATCGAACAGCGGCCTATGGTCTTCTGGTGCCAAGTGCACTTATGAACACTCTTACATTCCAACATGGTGTTCGTGATAGACAAACCATGACAAGCACAGAAGTCCAACAACGAAACAGCATTTTGGTTCAGACTGGAGAGGCCGTGCTTATTAATCACACCCTTCCAGGTCACACTATCGTTGCCCACATGGGTGTTGAAGTCTCAAAGCGTGAGTTCCCAGGAGGAGCATTCTCCTACACACCCCCTAAAGACTCCAAGAAGTTTGGGTACTCTGAACTATCATTTGGTGCATAAGTGCACACAACAGTCAGAACCCATCCCCCAACCCGAAGGTGGAGGGAAGCTACCCTTTCGTCAACCTGAGAGAACCCCAACATGTCGAGACCGAGACAAGGGACAACAAGGATGCCCACACCAGCTCACTGCCTCTCCCAATAAGCAACTCCAGAATGTAATAAGGGCCAGCCCCTCTTGAGATGGGTGGTTGCATAGCCCAAGCTATGCGTTGGGGTGAGTCTGCCTATCTAGTCGGTATATCTCTACCTCACGCACCAGCTCAGGCTCCTTCCCCGCCAGAGAGTTGGCATTCCATGTCCCAAGAGTCAGAATCAGTAGCCGAGGATTGGTCCATCAGAACCCATGCCTTAGGTTGCCATCCAACTCACAGTGCACCTGACTCCTATAGACCCTCCCACAAGTGGTGGGTCCATGGGAGGGCAGACCCATGTCTCCTTTTCTGTCTGTCTTCCTTTCGGCTTTTTCCCTTTTACTCGGGAGTCGAAACAGCGAGTCATCTAATTCGCACGTTTGATTTGGCAGAGGTTTTTACGTCGGATGCCCTTCCTGTCACAACCCTTTTTAGCAAGGGACAGAAACACGCTGACAACTTTGCAGCTACTCTTTACGAAAGTCAGCAATGGTTCTTTTCCATGCCTCACCATAGACAGTGACAGACATGAGACATGGCCCGCCTTTGATAACCCAGTTAGCTGCACTGGGGGGGACGTTTTCAGACTGTGGCAGGAAACCAGAGTACCTGGAGTAAACCAGACAAAGCACAGGGAGAATGTGTCATTCCATACAGAAACCCCCTCACCAAGCTCAGAGCTTAAGCATAGAACCTTCTTACTTCTTACCTTCTTGCTAACCATTACACCATGTTGAAACCAACGTTTTGATTATTTATTTGTTTGTTCATGCTTCTTTGGTAATTTATCCTGATCAAGGTAGCAGTCTTTCAAAGACTAAAATCTATTCATTGGAATTTGTCCTGGCCAATTTCCACTTGCTAGTCTGATTTCCCCGTCCCATGAGGGCTGCCAAGGTGAAAGAATGAAAACTATCACATGCTTCCTCTGAAACCAGCTATTATAATTTTATTATTATTATTATTATTATTTATTGTTGTTGTTTTACAAACATACTGTATTGCTCTGTGAATGCTGTCCACTTCTATAAGCATAAGCTAACAGATGCCTTTGATTGATTACTATCAGTGTGATTAACAGGGATAGGGATAGTTTCTCTTCCTAGTTCTTGCGGATTGCCGAGAATCAAGTTCGTGATCTCCAGATATCACAAACTGACAAATTTATATTTGGATATACTGTAGTTCAGGGGTAAAAATGACTAAATGCACAAATAAAATATCTTTAGAACATGAAAACAAAAATAAGAATCTGGAGAGATTGGTCAGCATTTCTAAGCACTGCAGAAACAATTAATTCGATCCTTTGAGGATAAAGTGTTCACAAATATGTGTATTGTTCACAACTGTCCCCAATGACTTGTGTTGTTGAAGAGACTAACACTGAGTGCATAGTTTTCTGCTCTCTACCCTCTGAATAAAATAAAGAATAAATAGCTCCACTCACGTATGATTCTATCACTTTGGAAAAAACTTGTCAGAAAGGTTTATTACTTTTAGGTAGAGAACTATAAGGGTTATGCAAAAAACAAACAAACAAACAAATAAATAAATCAATCAATTAATTGATTAAATAAATAAATAAAAAATCAGGAACATTTTTAGAACAGAACTACATTGCTGGAGGAAATTTAACACCAATATGCCCCTTGGTAAACAGTTTGATTTGGTTTAATTTGAGATAAAATCATGGGTCATATAAGTGCAAAGGTCTTAAATGTCATTTTTGTGACTCAGAAAGGCAACACTAATGATTCATTTTGCAAAGTAAGATAGAGACTGGAGCTGAGTTAGAAGTTTAGATCAGTGAGATATAGACAGTTTGTGTGCATTGTATATCATAATGGCAACCTTTTGTCCCAAGTATAGCTCTAATACTTTAAACGTTAATTATCTTTTTTCACATTCCATTTCAATTGGAATTATTTCACACATTATACAGTATGAATCTGTCGCATGGAAAACCTCCAACACAGCTCATTAACATTTCTCAGGGGGAAATGTTTTTTTTTGTTGTTTTTTTTTTACAGCCTCAAACCGCTGTTATGCACCAGAATGACATCAGAGCATTAAACACTAGAAGTCTTATATAGACTCTATGAGCTCAAGACTGAGGGCTCCCCTACTTCATCCAGTGGAAACTTCACAAAAGTCCCCACGACATACAAAAAGCTATATATAACTACCCACATAATCTGAGTTTAGGGTTGAGATCAGAGTACTTTCCATTAGAGGGGAGAAGTGCTACTTTCATTCTGTACAAAGTATCTCAAGTCCACTTAGATGTGAATAGAGCAGATCTAGTGTTTTTTGAAGCCCCCCTGGAGAGTGATTCATTTGAGTGTGCTTTTTTGCATTTTTTTTCTTTTGTGGTTAGAAGAATTGTGCTGTATTTCACATATAAAATTCCCTCTGACCACATTATCATCATCATCATCATCATCATCATCATATCTCTCTCTCTCTCTCTCTCTCTCTCTCTCTCTCTCTCTCTCGCTCTCTCTCTCTCTCTCTCTCTCTCTCAAACATGTGCACAGCCTCAGTATGTTGTATCTCAGTAAAAGGCAGCCATTCTACCATCTTACCTTAAAATCCCCTTGGTATGTATGATAAAGGGGTTTGAAGAAATCATGAGGGTCTGGAATGTACTGAAACAAACATAGCTTCTTAAACCGCCCCCTGCAGCTGGGGAACACAAACAGAAAATCCCATTTTATCATTTCAACAGACATCTGATACATACAGGACTGCAATACAACACCAGGTGATGCATGAGCATTTGAGGAGTTCACATAAGAACGATTGTGATTTTTAATGAACTGAAAACAAGTGAATTGAAAATAGGTGAAAGAATTCAACGCAGCAATAGCAACAGCAGCACTGCACCTCTGACTTCCTCTCCTTTCTTGCTACGTGAACTAAAGGCTGCCTACAAACAGAGCTCTACTGTCTTTGTGGTTTGTGTTAACGTGGGAGGTACAAAAGGCCGCCTCGTGTACCGTAAAGACGAGTGATATCAATTACTGGAAAAGGAGGAGGCACTACTACTGTTTAAAATCTGCCAAATGGTCTATTTTGTAATTAAATCCTCAGTCAATTACAAAAAGATTAAACATTCAAATAGCTTTCAGGGAGTCATGAATATAAATATAGAAATTTGAAAACATGTAGTAATAATAATAATAATAATAACCCCACCAGTGCATCATTAGCATTTGTTAGTTACTCATATAATAAGTGTAATTGCATTTGTCATAAAATACCCATGGATAAGAAAAATACTCACCACATCCCAAAGAAACCTAAAAGGCCAAAAACCAGAGGTGGAATCAAGAAGTACCATACAGGAATATATGGCTGTGTATCTTCTGTAAAATAAAATGTCATTCAGTTAAATGAGAATCATAATTCTCTGCTTTACACTTTGCAAAAATTAAGGCAGTTAATTCATTCATTTATCACACTATATCAACTTTGAAAATATTTTGAATGAATAAGCAGACAAGGAGACAGAAGTGACACCATTATAGCGGGGCTTGAACCCCTAACCTTGGGACCCAGCACCCAAATCATCAGGCCACCACTGACAGGCAATTTAAGCTTAACAAAAACATTAATTAAGTTGTCTTAATTTATTCAATGTTGTTCAGTGATTGTGCTTTAAACAATGTAATCACAGAAGACTATAATTACAAAAGAAAAATACAAAAATAATTAATGTTGCAAAATAATTTTGCATTCTGACTAATTCAAGAACAACAATTAGCAATTAGTGAGCAATGTTGTGTCAGCTTAAATGGTGCTTGATTTAAAATTTAAATATATAAAAATATAAATTTCGAAGTGGGTATGCTATAAAATTATTCACTGGAAGTGAGATGAATATTTCTGAAAAATTTTACTATGAATGTATTGTCCAGCAATATCTACCACGCCTGATTTGAATTGATTTGAATAATTGTTTTAGTACACACTACATGGAAACACAGGAAAAATAAACTAAAATCACATTTTTATAGCTTATCTTTGCTTTTTATATTGATTCAAGTTTATCTTAGGTCTGTGGGGTGGATACACCTATTACACATCCAGAGATAACACTGTTCCCACGTAGTATACACTACACTAATATATTTTATATATATATATATATATATATATATATATATATATATACACACTGGACTAAGCGGATGATGATATATATATATATATATATATATATATATATATATATATATATATATATATATATATATATATATATATATATATATATATATATTCACTCATTCATTAATTAATTTACCATAGAATTCTATTAGGGTCTCAGGAGGTCAGCAGCCTATCTCAGCTGACTCTGGGCAGCTTGAAACAGCCAATTGACCTAATGTGCATGTTTTTAGACTTTGGTAAGAAACTGGAGTACCCGGAAAAATCCACACAATCACAGTGAGCACATGCAGACTTCACACAAAAACACTATCACGAAGCCCTGAACCCAGGACCTTCTTGGTATGACGCAGACAACCACTATACCACCCACATAAGTAAAAAACAAAGTCTTAATACAACATAACAACAATGCCCAGCCAAGAAAACCCTCTAATTTTGTGTTGTACTGTCTTTAGCTTTGATTACAATGTATAATCATTATGATACTGCTTGAAAAAACACATCACAGCTGGCTTTATTTCCCTCCCGAACTCTGGAATTGATAATGGGAAAAAAGAACCACTCCAAAAAAGTCTTCTCCAGAACATCCTACAGGCTAATAAGGTTAAGGCCAGGACTTTGTGGTACCAGCTTATGAGTGAAAATGATTCCTCATGCTCCCTGAATCACAGTTTTACTATTTGAGCCTGAATTCTGTGCCAGAACAAAAGAAAAAAGTCGAAGAAAAAGATAACCTGGTCAGTACACTTTGGTCATCAGCTCACTTCGTTCGATTGCCACATAGTGTTGCTGAGCTTTGATCTGACTAACTGAAGCAACAATGCTACAGCACTAAAGCTAAAGATGCTACAACAAAAAATCAGACTGCACGAGAGTGTTCTTTGTTGTTCATGTTGTGCTTAGTTTGTTTTTTTTTTGTTTGTTTTTGGCCCGGTTCAGCACATAAAGCAACAAATCCTCTCCTGTATTTGTGGGTTAATTCAGTCATCTTAGCTCGTCAGTTTGGAGAATAAGATGAACACTGTAGCAGTTGAGATGTTTCCATTCAACTTTTCACAGGCAACAGATCTGTTTCACAATGTGCATTGACGTTTAACAAATTTAATCCACACAACTTTCACAACCTGATATTTTTACAAAACGAAAATGAAATTTCCATCTTCAACATTTACACAGTACCCCAGTAAAGCTGTGTTTATGAAGTATATTATAAAGTAATTTATACGGACCAGGGCTGGGACATGTGAAGTCTTCGCTTGTACTCCACTCGCTCCATTCGGTTTCACTTTCAAGGTTTAGCATTTGATGATTAACTGAGGCCTGAACATCAACTATATAGATTTTCCCTGGAGAGACAAGGTCACACTGGATCTCCTGATGTCTGCGGTCCTCTCTGACATTGTACATTTTGAAAGCCTGTACGTGGTGTAAAAGATAAGAGAAAAAGATTTGCTTGGCATGTTTTGTATGAACAATCAAGTAGGTCTTGTACAGCCCATGGCGTTCAATATATTACAGTGATGCTTTATAATAATTAACAATAATAATAATAATAATATAATAATAAGAATAATTTATTATTATTATTCGTTCATTCATTTTCTGAACCGCTTAATCCTTATTATGGGTGTTGAGAGACAGGTGCCCATTTCAGCCGACTCTGGGCAAGGTCAGTGTACACCCTGGACAACTCACCAGGCCATCTCAGGGCAGAAACAAGCTGCTGGCTATGCAGCCTACTCTTGATGAAAGTCAGCAAAGTTTTTTTACATGAACCTCTTACCATGGACAGTGAGAGGCATGGCTGGCCTTTGATAACCCAGTTAGCTGCACTGGAAGGACAGCAGTGACACCCTGTTGATAGTATGGCTTGAATCTTGCGAACAGTAATTCAGCACCATACCAAAAGCCCCCACTGCCCATTTATTATTATTATTTTTTTTTAAAATTATTATTATTATTATTATTATTATTATTATTATTATTATTATTAATATACAATTTGTATGCTTTGGGGTTTTTTGTTTTGTTTTTTTCATCCATAGCCTTTATGGTGCATAGTAATGGTGTAAGATTATAAATTGTTGCATTGCAACCAATTTTAACATGTAAGCATTCAGTGAATCTTGATAGCAACTGAAGACAATGTAGATCCTTCACCTTGTCTGTAATGTCTTTTGGCCTTAAACGCACCCGATACATCAAATAACCATTCAGATCGACATTCTCATCCTCTTTATAGGCCATCTCCCAGGAGAGGTTCAGTTCTTTATAGTGTTTTGTAAGTGTTAGATTAGCAGGCTGCTGTGGCTTAACTGTCAACAAAAGAGAAAGGAAGAAACATGTGGATTATGAAGAGGATAGATGATGAGGTGTTGATGTGCGTGATGAAAATAAGTAACAACATAAATCAAGACACATACTCATCTGCGACAAGATCACAACTTTTGAACATTTGTACTCTTCCCTATTGGTCTCTCTGTTGAGTTGTTTCACTTCGAGTTTGCAGACAGTATCTGGATTTGCTATCAGGTAAAAGGAATCAGGTTGTATGATACACCAAAGCTGTGGTGGTCTGATGACACATCTTCCATCTGTGAAACCCAGGTCATCACTGAAAATGTAAAAACAGACAATGTGGTGAGAAATTAAAAAAAAAAAGAAAGCACGGCACAATTAAAAACAGTGAGTACTTTCATTCGACGTCATCTCAAGCGGAAATGTGTCTGGAAACTAATAATTGTTTGAAAAAGTAACAGAGAAAGAAGATAGAATTAACAATGTTAGCAAAATGTGAAGAAACTCTTGTACACAATAATACACAGTACTGTGCAAAATCTTTAGGCACACTTTTATTTTCTTGTATAAACTTTGCTATAGATTTTTATTTAAAAATTTTGTATATTTTATATTTTTGAACAACAAAAGTATGTCAATACAGAAAGCAGCATATTTTGTATAAGAGACCACTTTTCAGACCAAACTATAATTAAGGCTCCTGAGAAGTTGAACGGTCAACATTTCCAGGAGAACAGTATTGAGTTCTGTAAAACACATGGTTGATACTCTATTTGTAAAACTGCTGCAGAAACAGCACCTAATGCTACTTTATTTTTTAAACAAAAAGTTTATTTTATATATAAATATAAATATATAAATATAAATATACACACACACACACACATGTATATATATATATATATATATATATATATATATATATATATATATATATATATATATATTCTTCTATAATCACCTGAAGAGAGAGGATGGTTTCACCACCCCTCGAAACAGATCTGTAGTGATAAATGGAGTTTCAATAGAAAGTCTTTGTCCGGTCCTTTTATTTTTGTTATTTGCTCTACCAAAAAGTATTGAGCACTCTCCTACGGAAGGATTTACTCAGAAAATCCTATATATATATATATATATATATATATATATATATATATATATATATATATATATATATATATATATATATATATATATATAGATAGATATAGATATAGATATATGTGTGTGTGTGTGTGTGTGTGTGTGTGTGTGTGTGTGTGTGTGTGTCTCTGTGTGTGTGTGTGTGTGTGTGTGTGTAGTTACCTAATATTAAATTAGCTTAATTCATTACTTTTTACTGTGCTTTATACAACTTTTATGTAGATTTATGTAGAGAACTTTAATATAACGTCTTTGTTTAGATATAAGGCATCTTTGTTCTACACTATTCCTTCATATGTGCCTAAAACTTTTACACCACACTGTATACGTACACACACATATACGTATATGTGTGTGTGTGTGTGTGTGTGTGTGTGTGTGTGTGTGCATATATATGTGTGTGTAAAATCAATTGATTTATTGTTTTGTGGTGGACCTTTATACACTAGTTTTATAACTTCCCTTTTTTTTTAGTTTTTCTTAAAATTTGCATAATCGAATATTTCAGTAGTCGAATATTTTTGCAATTAAACATTGACAAAAAATAAATAAAAATTATTTTTCTAAAAGAATGAAAATAAATAAATGCATTTTTAAATTGTTCTGTTTCACACAATTTAAATAACACCTTTTGTAAATTTCCCAGCTGAACACACTCATGGCCATTTTTGATGATAGAAATCAAATATTGTTCTGGAAGTTCTTCTCCACACTTGTCCAGATAAATGTGTTGCACTTGTTAATTGTTTTGTCTTAACCCTTCTGTCCACTTTATCCCATACCCGCTCAATGGCATTTAAGATTGAGCTTCTGTTCAGTGACTTGAACTTTGATATTCTTTTCATCTAAGGTAGTTCTAATATCTTATTTTAAAATAATTGCTTTTTCTTTGTACTGGACTTGAGCTACGTACATTTCACACACAAAAAAGGTGTTCTAAAACTTTTGACTGGTTTAAATATAAACATACATACTGAATGTGTGGTTGAGTTGTTTGATTGATTGGCTAATGAGATGATCAAAAAACAAAAATAATACAAATTAAAAAAAATAAATAAAAATAAAATAAATAAATAAAAATAAACCACTACCTGCAGTTTGCATAAATCTCACTGGGCAGCTTTTTTTCCAAGCCTGAACAGGAGCAGTTCAGTGTTGAGATGTAATCCGTGGTACAGCTCACATTACATGCACCATCTGCTGCAAAAGTACAACATGGTCATTTCTGAACCTGTTCTTCACACTGAATATTGAATTCTACATCCTGCATATTCTCCACTGACATACAGTCAATCAAACATCAATCTATAACTCATATAAAGCCTTTGGCTTACTCTGCTGAAGAAATCCACAGAACACAATCAGGAACATGGCCAGATATAATGGAGCCATTATTAAGAGCAACACACAGAGTCAGTGTTCAGCTCAGCACAGCTCAGTTCAGCGGCTCATTCCACAACACAAGCAAAGCCTACAAATAAAAATGAACCCATGAAAATGGTAAACTTTATGATAACTGTCTGTACAGTAAACAACTACAACAACAACAAAAAAAATACATATGAAAATAAGAATTTTCGTTTTAATAAAAAAACAGAAGGCAGAGATAGAAAATGAAGTAGAAGCAGAATTTATTTGAGTATGTTTTCACTTTCATCCTTATCACTTCTGCTAAATAAAAGGAAAACAGGAGATGAAAAGGAACAAAAAGAAGAAGAAACCAAATAACAGTCTTTTGGTGTTTTGAGAAGCTGCTCGTAAACATATGAACAAAAAGCATTACTTACTTACTTGAACTGTTCTAAACCTTCCAATGAATCCTTTTACACCAAACATATCCAAATCCTCACACTTCGATCATGCTGATGTTACATTGATCTTAGCAACCATTACTCGTTTTTCTTTCATTATATTTCATTTTTTCTTCAACAACGTACATCGCATATACTAAGCGATCTATACTATCCTATTCACCGATAAGTTCATTCAACAGATGACATTTTTGACATCATGAGGATGTGGTTTTGTGGTCTTCTGCAAAGAAAGCTGAATGTCAAGCACCTCCTTCTGTATGTTCTTTTTTTTCTTTTTTTAAGTGTTACAGGGTGCAAAAAAGTGCAGCCTCATCATCAACTAGTGTGAAGTTAAACATCTGAAATTCAATATTTTCACAGCTATAAAATATTTTCGTTGACACCTTTAAGTTTTTTTTAACAATGTGAACTTGCCTTTCTTTTAAGCAATGAGGTCAGCTAAAATACATCCTCAATTAGAAACATCACACTACATGCATTCACAGATTTAAAACATGTAGTATATTTTTATTGGAGATATGTATAGTATGAAGCGGGAGTATACATCTCCCTGTATCTGTAAACAAACACACGCACACGCACACACACACAAAATTTGCTGGCACCTTTAGACTTGCAGTACAAACACTGGGCTTGGTGGTTAGCCAAAAAAGCAGGGTATCGAAAACCACCGGTCTTCATCAAAACTGAGATCACAAAGAAACATGACACAAGCATAGTGGAGAAAGGGATGTGCCAGAGTTAGAAAACAAAAACAAACATCCTTTTTCTGTGCAAGCAATAAATCTTAACCTGCACAAATCCAGAATATTAAATGTACTTAAAGGTCAGGCATTATAACCTTTTTCATACTTTTATTCTTCATTTTGGACAACATTGGAGAAACAAAATATGCAGGTACTAATCCACTTCGACCTGAAATGCAGAATTTTGAGTGCCCCTCCTGGGTAGCCTTTTAGGATGCCTCCTCCCTTTTATGAGCTTTCTGCTCGATGTGGCTACTCTGCTCGCAAAAGTTGTTTTACTGAAGTGGGTCAGCGCCGTGCATGGTTGGGCAGTGAATGAAGGCGAGCCAATGAGCAGGCCCAGTAAGCCCTGGCAGATTAATATACACACCTCCATCCTCAGCAATCTTTCAGCTTCATATGTTTAATCCATTTTGGCATAAAATGTTTTATGAACAATTGCAAACATATTCAAATAAACAGATAATACTATTGTTGATATGGTTTAATAAAGTGGCTGTAAAATAGTTAGTTTTGTACTCGGTGAACATATTGAACTGAATAATGTCACATAATCCTACAATTTAGCTAATCATGAACGCATCTCTCAAAATTTCAGAAAATAGGAAAACATTGCATGAAGGTCGTTGGTGTAAGAGAAGAAGATGCAAAGGATAGGGTGAGATGGAGGCAGATGATTCGCTGTGGCGACCCCTGAAGGGAAAAGCCGAAAGGAAAAGAAGAAGGAAAACATTGCAGAAGTATTTATACCTCTTAAATGAAACAGCTACACGTTTGCTAATTTTACAATATAAACTAATACAATATAAAAAAAAATACTTATGAACTGATTGTGAGATGTTTACACAGAAATTTCAACCAGACATCTTCATACCCCAATTTCACTGGAGCGTGGAATGCAAGGATAATGGCTTAAAGGCACGGAACGCACTTTACGAAGGAGCTTTGGCATTTTTACACAGAAAATGTGTCAAAAACCTACGGAAAATTGCACCTTTGGAACACCCTTGGAACGATCACGGAATGCGCCGAAAGGACATGGAAAGACTGCGGCACAATGTCGGAATACATGTGTAAAATCGCCCGCATCACCCTCGTCACCAGTGCGAAGAGCAACGGAAGACCCTCGGATAATTCACGGAACATTCACAGAAAGGGTGGAATGTTTACGGAACGACCGCGGAATTACTCCTTTTTAGAAGGAAGACCCACAGTGATTATAACTTTAAACTTTATTACATGAACAGGAAAACAGGAAAAATAAAGTGAATGAACAGGAGTAATTTATAGTGGAAGTGACTTCCTTAAGTGTACCGCAAGTCTTCCATGTTATCCGCAGCCATTCCGCAAACGTTCCACATGTATTCCACAAACCTTCCGTGAGTATTCCGTGAGAATTCTGTGGTCGCTTTTGAACACCCATAAGAGGGAGGAATGTTTGCGGAATGTTCATGAAAGACTTGTGGAATAAAAGGAACGATCACGGAACATTTGTGGAAAGGACGGAACGTTTGTGGAAGGACTGCGGAACGTGAGGGAACACTGTTGGAAAATTTTTCCATGAACGTGCTTTTGAACATGCCCCCCCCCCACCCCCCACCACGTATATGTACATGCATATATGTATATCAATAAATACATAGTCAATGCTATAAATGCTAATAATAACAATTAAACATTGAAAAATAATGCATAAGATGTAAATAAAATATAAATACACACATAAAGACATGCAACTCATAAAAATGTGAGTTTTGATGGGAAATTTTGGGTTGGTTTTTTTTTTTTTTTTTTTTTTTTTTTTGCATAATTGGCCTTTTTTGTTTTTGTGGCGTTTTCCTTAATCTTTTCCCATTTCTTCCTTAATTTCCTTATTTTTTATTTCAAAGAATATTAAAAAAAAAAAACACGATGCACTGAAGCTGCATAAATTAAAGCACGAAGTAGCAAGGGATCCCTGTATATATGGCATTTTACTGTGGTGGCCTTTTTAAATTCTCTTCAGACGCTGTTACTTTTTTCATTCTGGTTGCATATCGATGTGCAATACGTATTATTATTGCTGAACCCAATCAAAGTGATTGGGATATTCTACTCTTTACAAAAAGATTTTTTTTCTCAATTAATGCAAGTTTGAGCAATAAATACATGTAGCATGTAGCATGTCTCAAGGGGTTGTCAGAAGATCTGCAAAAAAGGGTACAAATGGTACAATGTAGGTACAATGCAGGAGAAAGTAACAAATCTATGTCAATTAGCCTGGTTTGATTTTCCTTGGTGGTGGAATGTAATTCCGGCACAGTGTAAGTAGCAGATTTGTGATAAATTAAAACCGTATTGTTTTAATATTCATCTAAATCTGTTTATACAGTATAGCATAATGTGTGTGTGTGTGTGTGTGTGTGTTTGTGTGTGTGTTGTATCCAACCATTGTATGAGTTTATGGCTGTACCATGACAGTACAAAATCACATCCTGTTTTGCACTGTAGTGCAACATGTGCCAGAGAACCTCCTTCTCCCAGGAGAACATGGTTAATTTCGCACATGTGCAGATACAGACCTACCCCTTTGCTCCTTAATGAAAGTTTACAGTGGCCTTCACACTTATCAGTACCCATTTTAAATATTCATAAAAAGCTTTCAAAAAAATCTCCCTTTGAAAAAAATAAATGTGTTCAGATTAAAACGAATCTCTTAAGAAATTATTATTTTCATACAAACACAAGTGATCCTGCAATGGCCTGGAGAGCTGTTCAGGATGCACCCCGCCATCACCCGGTGTCCACTGAGATAGGCGCCAGCCTCCCAGCGACCCTAATTAGGATTAAATGGTTCACAAAATGAGTGATGAAAAAAAAACAAGTGCCACAGTTATTGCCCGTAAACACAATGTAACTGAAACAATTTTTTAATTTAAATGGCATATTTCTGTTAGTTGGAATCTGAAGGAACTCCATGACAATATTTAAAAGAATTAACAGTAATTGTATGCAAGTCCAATTGTGTAGTGGTTAGCATGCAGGAATTTTCTGTGTGGAGCTTGCATGTTCTCCCCGTGCTTGTGTGGGTTTCCTCCGGGTGCTCCGGTTTCCTCCCACAATCCAAAGACATGCACTGTAGGTTAATTGGCCGTTCTAAATTAGGGACTACAGATGGAAACTAGCTATTAAGCTATAATCTGGTACAGTACATCTCTGTCTCTATGAGCTTAATGTTCCTGTACATTGTCCCTTAAAAATAAAAATAAATAAAATAAAAAAATAAAAAAAATTGTTCCCATCCAGGAGGAGTTAAACTCCTAGTTGGTTCACGGTGCAGATTGAAAGGACTTAGAGAAACCACATATGGTTGCTAGCTAGAGAAATATAATAATATTATTAATAATAATAATAATAATAATAATAATAATAATAATAATAATAATAATTTTATTTGTTTTCCCTTTTTCAGGGGTCACCACAGCAAATCTAATATTATATCTATATAATCAGATACAGAATGAATCCTGTCAGTGAGTGATATGTACAGTATTATGATAAACAGTAGAATGTAAATATATAACAATAGATGTTGTTGCTATGGAGGAGCTGTACAGTTAGTACGCCACAGGTAAGAATGATGTTCTGTGTCATTCAGTGGTGTATTTTGGTGGTATCAATCCCTCACTGAACGTGCTTCTGTGACTGCTCAGCAGGTTGTGAAGCGGGTGTTAGGTTTTAATCAGTCTTCTTCTTTTCCTTTCGGCTGTTCCCTTCAGGGGTCGCCACAGCAAATGATCTGCCTCCATCTCTCCCTATCCTCTGCATCTTCTACTCTTACTCCAACGACCTTTATGTCCACCTTTAATCAGTATTGTCTTTATTTTGGATCACAGTTGCTTCTCTATCACTACCTTCAGGGTTTCCAGCCCCATCCCCACAATGTTACCAGTCTTGTGGATCAGTTTGTTCAGTCTGTTTGCGTCTGCAACCTTCAGCTTGCTGCCCCAGCATGCAACAGTATAAAGGGCAGCGCTGGCCATAACAGACACATAGAACATCCTAAGCAGTGCGTGGCAGAAGTTAAATGACCTTAGTTGCCTCAAAATAGATGACTCTGGCCCTTCTTGTAAAGTGCGTTCGTGTTCTTAAACTAGTCCAGTTTAAATGTCAATATTCTAAGGTATTTGTAATCCGCCACCATTTCCACATTAACATCCTGAATGGAAACAGGGGTCATTGGTGTTTTGGATCCCCGAAAATCGACAATCAGTTCTTTCGTCTTTGTCACATTAAGCTGCAGATGATTCTGCTCACACCACGATATTCCGTCACCTCACCTTTAGTGATACATTCAATTAAAGCAGAGACACAAGAAAACGGCTGAAGATGTCAGGTCTCTATGCAGTATCTGAAGTCAGTTCGGTAGAGGGGGAAGAGGAAAGTGGAGAGGACATTGCCTTGTAGCCCTCCAGCGTTCCTGACCATGGTGTCTAACACACAGTGCTGCAGGCGCACAAACTGTGGTCTTCTAGGACACAAGGGAGGCATCCACCTGCTTCATTGTCAACTTCTCTACCTTATTTATCAGCACGCTTAAATGATGTGAGAATAATACCAGAGATTGAGTATGGGGCCAAGTTCATAAGACTTCAACTCCTCATCAAGAAACCCAAGCATAATCCCGGGTGGTGCATTGACAAGGGGCATAACTATGAACTTTGAGTTCATGAGTTCAAATTCAAGTTGATGCCATAACCATCTGTAATCGGGAGTCCATGGGACTAAATTGGCCAAGCTCTCACAAAAGAGAGGAATGGAATATGTAGCGATCATCAGCCAGTCACAGGCCTCTGTGAGCTCATTCGTACAAGGGAGTGGATAGCCCTTTCCGTATGAGTGATACATACGTATGCAGCAGTTTGACAAGAGGTGTGTGACAGCATTGCATGTTCTCCCTGTGCTTGTGTGGGAGAACCGGATACTCCGATTTCTCCCAACAGTCCAAAAACATGCACAGTAGGCTGTTCCAAATAACAGTTGTGAGTGTGAATGGCTGTGTGAGTGTTGGCCCTGCAATGAGCTGACAAGCTGTCCAGTGTGTACCTTGCCTTTACCCAGAGTCAGCTGAGATGGGCACCAACCTCCCTGCGGTCCTAATGAGGACTAAACGGCTTAGAAAATGAATAAATGAACAAGCTTGTGATCCTCTTACTCATATGTGAGTAGTATGAAAACTTCATTAACATTCATTAATGGTAAGTTTTACTCCTGATTAAATGATAAATAATACAGTATATTATAATGTATCTTAACTGACATTGTTTTAGACAATGCAATTAATCACAAAATAATTACTATTGTTTCCTGTTTCTACGTTTTGTTCTTCTATTTACTTCACTTTATAATTCTCTAGAACTTTTTCTCTAAAAAAATGCACTCTATAAAATTTCATACATGACCTTTTTTTCCCCATGAAATAAACACTGAAGTCTGATTTTATATTTAGACTCTGCATGCCTCATTTTTTTTTACATCAAGCAGGAGGTGAACAGTAGAGAACCATGGAGTTAAAGTTAAAGCTGTACAATATATAGTCAAAAAAAAATTCTTGAAACCTCACCATGAAAACAGTGTACTGTATGATTTTTCCAGATTTATTCAATCACTTTGGCTTTTATTGTTATGATATGCTCTACTTTTCTTCACTAGATTATTTGGCATGGTTATGGGATTAGTGTTTTTTAGCAACCAGAGTGTGGCAGCAAGAGGCATGAGAGGACTCACCGAGAGCCTACAGTTAACATGTTAATGAGTTTAAACTGTGTGTAAATACTGGTACATACCTATTTGTGTGTTTGTCTGTACAGACAAACACCTCTGTAAACGGAAAGAGGGGTCAATATGAGAAAGCATGCACTACCATCTTGTCACCATGTTTAATAGACCAAATATAGTCTCACTCACTTAATACTATATCACCCACCCCACTGTAGACAAATTACCTTAAAATAAAATTTCTCTCATTCCGCCCCCTTTTCAGGATTGTGTTACTGTATTGAGATGAATGTGAAATGGAGATTTAAATGTTTCTCTGTGTAAATGTTAAGAAATGGTCCTGATTAAATATCAAATGAACATCAATGTTTTCATACATATCACTTATTATTTTCCGGTAACTTTGGTGATGGCCGAATGATAGGGTGCTGGCTTACTGATCCAGAGTGGGGCCGGTGGCGTAATGGTTTGGGTGCTGCGCTCATGATCAGGAGGTTGTGAGTTTGAATCCCACTGAGACCCTCACTGTGCTAAGACCCCTGGGCAAGGTCTCAACCACAAGTGTGCCTCTGTTCACCCAGCAGTATAAATGGGTACCAGTAAAAAATATACTGGGAAGGTAACCTGTGATGGATTAGCATCCCATCCAGGGGGAGTTGAACTCCTGGTCGCTTCATGCTATGGAAACCGGGGATAAGCACCGGCCTGATGAGCCATGAGGCTCGGGTGTAAAAACCCAACAGACTTTCCTTTTACTGATCCAGAGATCAGGGGTTCAAACCCCACTGTCATCAGGCTGTCACTGTTGCCCCCTGAGTGCAGCGAAATGGGATGTCAAAGACCAGCCATATCTCTCACTGTCAGTGGTGAGAGGCATGTAAAAGAACCATTGTGTTATGGTCTTTGTTGGGAGTGGCTCTGAATTTGGCGGCTTTTAATTCTCTTCTCTCTTTTTATGTACTGCAGACGCTGTTGAGGAGCGTGGCTGTCACACGCGGGAAGAGTCTAGAGCACACACCTGATTCCACTCAGCCATCACCAGGCTATAAAGATGAGCAGCGCGCTCCTCCCAGCACTAGAAGATTGTCCCTCTTCGTGATCTCGTTTTCCCATGATCTCGCTGACTCCTGATTCTCAGCTCCGTGCTCAACCAGTTCCCGCTCTGAAGTTTCCCCGAGAAATTTTGCTTTTTGTGTTTTCCCTCACCTCTACAGTCGCTACGATTTTTCCGTACTCTAGTGCCTTCCCTGCGTACAATAATCCTCATCTGTATCATCATACTCTGTCTCCTGCATCTTTGGGTCCGACTGAATGCTACCGGTGGCACACATTGTTAACTTTCGTCACGATTAGGCTACATAGCCATCAGTATGTTTCTGTCCTGAGATGGCCTGGCTTTTTATTTTTTGCCCACACCCAGAGTTAGCTAAGCTGGTGGAATGAGGAAGTGCAGGAGTGTGTACAAAGGAACAGATTAGCTAAGAAGTGGGACATTGAGAGGCCTGAAGAGAGTCAACAGGAGTACAGGGAAATGCAGCGTAAGGCGAAGGTAGCGGTGTCAAAAGCCAAACAGAGGGCGAATGATGACATGTATGCTAGGTTGGACGGTAAGGAGGGAGGGAGAAAAGGATTTATACAGGTTGGCACAGCACAGAAATAGAGATGGGAAGGATGTGCAGCAAGTTAGAGTGATTAAGGACAGGGAGGGAAATGTATTGACTGATGACAGAAGTGTGCTGGGAAGATGGAAAGAGTACTTTGAAGAGCTGAAGAATGAGGAAAATGAGAGAGAAAAAACAGTAGAAGAGGTGACCGTTGAGAACCAGGAAGTAACAAAGATTAGTAAGGGTGAAGTGAGGCGGGCATTGAAGAGGATGAAGAGTGAAAAGGCAGTTGGTCCTGATTACATACCTGTGGAGGTATGGAAGTGTCTAGGAGAGGTAGCAGTAGACTTTCTGACAAGAACATTGAACAAAGTCAAAGACAGTGAGAGGATGCCTGAAGACTGGAGGTGAAGTGTGCTGGTGCCCATTTTTTTAAGAACAAATGAGATGTGCAGCGTTGTGGCAACTACAGACTACTACTTCTTCTTCTTCTTCTTCTTCTTTTCCTTTCAGCTGTTCCCTTCAGGGATCGCCACAGCAAATCATCTGCCCCCATCTCACCCTATTGTCTGCATCTTCTTCTCTTACACCAGGGGTCGGAAACCTTTCCCATTCAAAGAGCCATTTGGATTCGTTTTCCGCAGTAAAGAAAACACTGTGAGCCACAAATCCTTTTTTGATATTTGAATATTTGAAATCAAATAATACTGTATATAATGTTTTGTCCTCTTTTTCCTCCATGTTACTATGAAAAACCATGTATTGCACTGATTTAAATGACTGCAGAGACAATTAAATTACAATTCTGCTTGCAACAAAAACATTTAGATTAAAAAAAAATCATCAGTCTCTCTGCAAATCTAATTAGAATTAAGCAGTTCAGAAAATGAATGAATATGGTAGAGACCTTCTTGTATTTTTATGAAGAAAAAGAATACCTGGGCAGTGGTGGTCTAGTGGTAAATGGCTGATCCAAAGGTTGGGGATTCGAGTCCCACTCTCCACAAGGTTGCCACTGCCCCCTTCCCCCCACGTGCAGCTAACTGGGTTATCAAATGCCGGCCATGTCTCTCACTGTCTATGGTGAGAGGCCTGTAAAAGAACCAATGCTGACTTATGACAACAGTAGGCTGCAAAGCTGTCGGTGTGTTTCCGCCCTGCGATGGCCTGTCTAGATGTCCAGGGCAATCTTCTTCTTCTTCTTCTTCTTCTTCTTCTTCTTCTTCTTTTCCTTTTGGCTCTTCCCTTCAGGGGTCGCCACAGCAAATTATCTGCCTCCATCTCTCCCTATCCTCTGCATCTTCTACTCTTACTCCAACGACCTTCATGTCCGCCTTCACCACATCCATAAATCTTCTCTTTGGTCTTCCTCTGGGCCTTCTGCCTGGTAGTTCCAACCTCAGCATCCTACTACCAATATACTCACTATCCCTCCTCTGTACATGTCCAAACCATCTCAATCTAGCCTCTCTGACTTTGTCTCCAAAACATCTAACATGTGCTGTCCCTCTGATGTACTCATTCCTGATCCTATCCATCCTCGTTACTCCCAAAGAGAACCTCAACATTTTCATCTCTGCTACCTCCAACTCTGACTCCTGTCTTTTCCCCAGGGCCTCTGTCTCTAAACCATACAACATTGCTGGCCTCATCACCGTCTTGTACACTTTTCCCTTCATTCTTGCCGATACTCTCCTATCACACATCACACCGGACACTTTTCTCCATCCATTCCAACCTGCCTGCACGCGCTTCTTCACCTCTTTTCCACACTCTCCATTGCTCTGGATTGTTGAGCCTAAGTACTTAAAATCCTCCACCTTCTTTATTTCTGCCCCCTGTAACCTCAAAGTTCCTCTTGGGTCCTTGTCGTTCACACACATGTATTCTGTCTTACTAAGACTAACCTTCAATCCCCTCCTTTCCAGGGCATACCTCCACCTCTCTAGATTTTCCTCCACTTGGTCTCTGCTCTCACTACAGATCATGATGTCATCTGCAAACATCATAGTCCATGGAGATTCTTGTCTAACCTCGTCTGTTAGCCTGTCCATCACCATAGCAAACAAGAAGGGGCTGAGAGCTGACCCTTGATGCAGTACCACCTCCACCTTGAACTCTTGTGTCACACCGACAGCACACCTCACCACTGTCTTACATCTCTCATACATGTCCTGCACCACTCTAACATACTTCTCTGTCACTCCAGACTTCCTCATACAATACCACAGTTCTTCTCTCGGCACCCTGTCATATGCTTTCTCCAGATCCACAAAGGCACAATGCAGCTCCTTCTGACCTTCTCTGTACTTCTCTATTAACATCCTCAAAGCAAACACTGCATCTGTGGTGCTCTTTCTCGGCATGAAACCAAACTGTTGTTCACAAATGCTGACCTCTGCCCTTAGTCTTGCTTCCACTATTCTTTCCCATAGCTTCATTGTATGACTCATCAACTTTATCCCTCTGTAGTTGCCACAACTCTGTACATGTCCCTTGTTCTTAAAAATGGGCACAAGCACACTTCTCCTCCATTCCTCTGGCATCTGCTCACTTTCTAAGACCTTGTTGAGTATTCTTGTCAGAAAATCTACTGCTACCTCTCCTAGACACTTCCATACCTCAACTGGTATGTCATCAGAGCCAACTGCCTTCCCACTCTTCATCCTCTTCAATGCCCTCCTCACTTCTCCCTTACTAATCTTTGCTACTTCCTGCTCCTCAACGGTCACCCCTTCTACTCTTTTTTCTCTCTTATTTTCCTCATTCATCAGCTCTTCAAAGTACTCTTTCCATCTTCCCAGCACACTTCTGTCATCAGTCAATACATTTCCTTCTCTGTCCTTTATCACTCTAGTCTTTGACCAACAGTAGTCCAATTTCCATCAGCACCCTGTTGGTTGACAGCACTGATGGCGGTCGTTGTTAACCCGGGCCTCGACCGATCCGGTATGAATACTGTATTGATCATTTGCATTTTTAAATGTGGCAGAAGTTTTACGCCGGATGCCCTTGCTGTCGCAACCCTCTGCATTTATCCGGGCTTGGGACCGGCATAAGGGGGAGAGAAACTGGTTAGTGCCCCCACCCGCCTCATGGCTGCATTATTTTAGTGCTCAAATAACCGCTATATCTTCGTCTCCTTTCGGTTTTTTCTCTTTCTCGGGGGTCGCCACAGCGAATCATCTGATTCGCACATTTGATTTGGCGGAGGTTTTTATGTCGGATGCCCTTCCTGTCACAACCCTTTTTAGCAAGGGACAGAAACACGCTGAAGGCTTTGCAGACTGCTCTTTACGAAAGTAAAATAGACAGTGAGACATGGCCCGCCTTTGATAACCCAGTTAGCTGCACTGAGGGGACAGTGGCAACCTTGTGGAGAGTGGGACTCGAACCCCCAACCTTTGAATCAGCGATCCAGCGCCCTATACCACTAGACCACCACTGCCCATTCAAATAACCACCATATAACCAAGGGAATCCGGTCATTTTTCAAAATAAAAGACTTTTTCAAAATTAAAGATCGTCCAGACTCGGATCATAAATAAAATGGAAATAATTAATTATTACTTCTGCAGACCGGTACCAATTGAGCCACGGACCGATGCTGGTTGGTTGGGGACCACTGCTCTACTTCACTTCATCTAACTCACTCCTGTTAGGTCCGTTGAATGTGGAAGAAGACGACTGGAGACTGGTTTTGAGTTGAATATGAGAAGCTTTATTGCGTCGTCTGCAGAGGACGGAGACCCAACAAACATGCATAAAAGACACGCTAGTTAAGGTCTGAGGTGTCCCTCGCGGGGGGTTGCTTTTAAGGGCTGCAGAGCAGGTTCCTCCTTCCGGGTTCGTGACTGGGTCTTTGATGCGTTGTTATCTCAACAGGATGCGATACAACTGGGCTCTTTTCGGGAGCGTCACAACCCCCAAACACCCCCCACCTCCTGACCTCGAAGTAATCTACAGCTAGAAACTGTCGAGTCTGTTGAAGGTCACACTAACAGTGAAAGGCTCTGTGTGTCACGGGTACCCAGCATGCACTTCTGTTTAAGTATGCACTTTTACAACAGACATGAAGAATGGCCCCTTAAGCATTCCATTTGATTATTCTCAACAAACATTTAAGTATAGCAAAACATAGAAAAATAAAGCACCATTATACAGTTATATAAAACAGTATGTGCAGCAGACAACATGATAATGTGATACACTTTTACACTCCAGAATTTCTCTTTCTCTTTTTGCTCACATCCTGCCTGTGGGGCATACACACTCACAACGTTGAACATCATGCCTTCAATTTCTAAATTGAGACTCATCACTGTCTGACTTCAAGAACATTCCTGACTAACCCCTCCTTCAAGATAACTCCAACTCCATTTCTCTTCCCATCCACACCATGATAAAACAGCTTAAACCCTGCTTGTAAACTTCTAGCCTTGCGAACTTTCCACCTAGTCTCCTGAACACACAGTATGAACACACACCTTCCTCCTCTGCATCATGTCAGCCAACAACCTTTTCCTGTCATAGTTCCAATATTCAAAGTCCCTACTGTCAGTCCTAAGCTCACGCTTTTCCTCTTCTCTCTCCGCCTATGGACACACCTCACGCCTCTCCTTCTTCGACCAACAGTTGCCCAGTTTCCACCAGCACCCTGTTGGTTAACAGCACTGATGGCGGTCGTTGTTAACCTGGGTCTCGACCGATCCGGTATGACATTCGTATTTATGATTGGCATAACAAATGTGGCATATGGGTTACATTGGATGCCCTTCCTCACACAACCCTCTTGGGACCGGCTTGAGAATGAACACTGGCTTGTGCCCCCCCACCCACGGCTGCATTAAACTACAGATTATGGCAACTACAGAAACTACATGGCAATTACAGCCTACAGAGGGATAAAGTTGATGAGCCACATGATGAAGTTATGGGAAGGAATAGTGGAAGACAGACTAAGGGCAGACGTCAGCATTTGTGAACAACAGATTGGTTTCATGCTAAGTAAGAACACCACAGATGCAGTGTTTGCTTTGAGGATGTTAATATAGAGGTTGAGAGAAGGTCACAGGGAGCTGCATTGTGCCTTTGTGGATCTGGAGAAAGTATATGACAGGGTGTCAAGAGAGAGGAACTGTGGTGTTGCATGAGGAAGTCTGGAATGGCAGACAAGTATGTTAGAGTGGTGCAGGATATGTATGAGAGATGTAAGACAGTGGTGAGGTATGCTGCCGGCATGACAGAAAAGTTCAAGGTGGAGGTGGGACTGCATCAAGGGTCAGCTTTGAGCCCCTTCTTGTTTGCTATGGTGATGGACAGGCTGACTGACTAGGTTAGACAAGATTCTCCATGGACTATGATGTTTGCGGAAGACATTGTGATCTGTAATGAGAGCAGAGAACAAGAAGAGGAAAATCTAGAGAGATGGAGTTATGCCCTGGGAAGTGGAGGAATGAATGTTAGCCTCAATAAGACAGAATACATGTGTATGAATGAGAAGGACCCATGAGGAACGGTGAGTTTACAGGGAGAAGAGATAAAGAAGGTGGAGGATTTTAAGTACTTAGGCTCAACAATCCAGAGCAATGGCGTGTGTGTAAAAGAGGTTAAGAAGCGTGTGCAAGCAGGTTGGAATGGTTGGAGAAAAGTGTCCGGTGTGATGTGTGATAGGAAGAATGAAAGGAAAAGTGTACAAGATGGTGATGAGGCCAGCGATGTTGTATGGTTTAGAAACAGTGGCCCTGAGAAAAAGGCAGGAGGCAGAGCTGGAGGTAGTAGAGATGAAAATGTTGAGGTTCTCTTTGGGAGTAACGAGGATGGATAGGATCAGGAATGAGCACATCAGAGTGACAGCCCATGTAAGATGTTTTGGAGACAAAGTCAGGGAGGCTAGATTGAGATGGTTTGGACATGTACAGAGGATGGATAGTGAGTCTATTGGTAGTAGGATGCTGAGGTTGGAACTACCAGGCAGAAGGCCTAGAGGAAGACCAAAGAAGAGATTTATGGATGTGTTGAAGGAAGACATGAAGGGTGTTGGTGTAAGAGAAGAAGATGCAGAGGATAGGGAGAGATCGTGGCAGATGATTTGCTGTGGCGACCCCTGAAGGGAACATCCGAAAGGAAAAGAAGTTGTGTAAAATTGTATTTTGAAAGCCCACATTGGAAAAACCACCCTGGATGTGTGTATTAATTATTCAGGACATTTGGGAACTTCCTTGAAATTCATGTTTCTGTTATTAATTGTCTGTCTGTTTGTCTTCCTTTTACTCGGGAGTTGCCACAGTGAATCATCTGATTCGCACGTTTGTTTTGGCAGAGGTTTTTACGTTGGATGCCCTTACTGTCACAACCCTTTTTAGCAAGGGACAGAAACACACTGACGACTTTGCAGCCTACTCTTTACGAGTCTTTACGAAAGTCAGCAATAGTTCTTTTACATGCCTCTCACCATAGACAGTGAGAGACATGGCCCGCCTTTGATAACTCAGTTAGCTGCACTGGGGGGGGTGACAACCTTGTGGAGAGTGGGACTCGAACCCCCAACCTTTGGATCAGCGATCCAGCACCCTATACCACTAGACCAGGGGTCGGCAACACGCGGCTCCGGAGCCGCATGCGGCTCTTTCACCTTTCTGGTGCGGCTCCATGGCTTTTCAAAATAATGTTGTACTTTACGATGGCCGACGGCTGCACCACAAGGTGCTTATTTACTCACACGGCAAAGGGCTGGTGTGGGTGCAGGTTTTCACTTCAACCAAACCATAGCCACACCTTCCACCTGTTTACACCAATCACTGATCATCAAAAGAAAAGAAAACAAATCTAGATTGGACATTACTGGTTCAATTCTGAAGTGGAGCCATCTTGGTGAGATCACATTACTGTTTAAGACTTAAAGCAAGGTGATCTCACCAAGATGGCTCCACTTCAGAATTGAAACAGTAATATCCAATCTAGATTTTTTTAACCTGAGTGATCTGAAAATTAACAGTCACGCGTGTAGGCGGATATTTATTTGGTGTGGGCAGGGTGATTTTGTGTGTGTATCCACAAGAACACACACAAAATAACCCCGCCCACACCAAAGAAATATAAAAGAGCCCTAAAAGAGCTCTTTGCAAACAGCAGCACGGCGAGAGAGAGATTTTTTCTGCCGCCGGGGTTTGTAATCCAGGAACAGAAATCACAGCTGAAGTAAGAGATGTTGGATGAGATTTGTTTATACACGGCAATCTCCGAGTTAAATAACTGTCCTCACAGTGACAAAATAAAAGACTGGGTGTGGTTCAGTCTCCACTCTGTTAGTGCAGCATTAAGCATTAATATTATTTAAAAGAATGTTGAGCAGGCTCCTTCTTAAAATAAATCTTCATATACTTTTCTGTATTGTTGTCATTTTTGTAAATTAAAACTTTGACAAAACAACATTAATATAACGAATAAAGAAAAGAAGATCCCACGAAGGTAGTGATGGTGAGGCAGATACCCAACCCATTAACACATCTGGCTGTTCCCTGTCCCATGCTTCATGGGATAGATATTTTTTTTTCTTTATAAAAATACAAGAAGGACTCGAACGCATTCATTCATTTTCTGAACCGCTTAATCCCAATTAGGGTCGTGGGGAGGCTGGAGATTTTTTTTTTAATCTAAATGTTTTTGTTGCAAGCAGAATTGTAATTGTAAATCAATGCAACACATTGTTGTTTTATATTAACATGAAGGAAAAAGGGGAAAAAAACATTATATGCAGTTTTATTTGATTTTAAATGTCAAAAAAGGATTTGTGGCTCTCAGTGTTTTCTTTAATGTGGAAAACGGGTCCAAATGGCTCTTTGAATGGCAAAGGTTGCCGACCCCTGCACTAGACCACCACTGCCCCTGTTTCTGTTATTAATTGTATTAGTTCACTATTTAAAATTGTGCATTAATCACATTAATGATTAAAAAAGACAGCTGGAAATTATATTTTTTATTTTACAGCTGAAGCTGTTTTCCATTCATTCATTTTCTAAGCTGGTTAATCCTAACTAGGGTCACAGAGTCTGGCACCAGTGCTGTAGTGGTCAAAAAATAAGTGAGTACATGATGGCAGCGGCAGGCGGAGAGGGTGCGGCTTTGGCTTTGAAACTATTGAACACTTCATCTCAGCTTTTTATTTACACAGTCATGGAAATTTACGTTGATCTAGTGGTATAGGGCGCTGGATCACTGATCCAAAAGGTTGGGGGTTCCAGTCCCACTCTCCACAAGGTTGTCACTGTCCCCCCCAGTGCGGCTAACTGGGTTATCAAAGGCAGGCCATGTCTCTCACTGTCTATGGTGAGAGGCATGTAAAAGAACCATTGCTGACTTTCGTAAAGAGTAGGCTGCAAAGTCGTCAGCGTGTTTCTGTCCCTTGCTGAAAAGGGTTGTGACAGGAAGGGCATCCGACGTAAAAACCTCTGCCAAATCAAAAACGTGCGAATCAGATGATTCGCTGTGGCGACTCCCGAGTAAAAAGGGAAAAAAAAAGCCGAAAGGAAGACAGACAACTATAAAGTATACCAAATTAAGTCAGTACACGCAACTCAGC
This sequence comes from Plotosus lineatus, assembly GCA_024760905.1. Taxonomy (NCBI): domain Eukaryota; kingdom Metazoa; phylum Chordata; class Actinopteri; order Siluriformes; family Plotosidae; genus Plotosus; species Plotosus lineatus. Next base: position 61,264,693 of record CM045728.1, on the reverse strand, counting down.
CACTAAAACAAGTGTACCCACCACTACAGCACTGCCTGGCGCCCATATCAGCTCACTCTAGGAAAGGGCGGGTACATCCTGGACAATTTGCCAGGCCATCACAAGGCCAACATTTTCACAACTATTTACACTTGTACTCAGGGGTATTTTGGAAGAGACAATTAGCTTACTGTGCATGTTTTTAGACTGTTGGAGGAAACTGGGGCACGTGGAGGAAATTCATGCAAGCACGAGGAAAACATGCTCCACACAGCAGTGCCAGAGCTGGGGATCGGATCGAACCCAGGCCTTCTTGCTGTGAGGCGGACGTGCTAAATATGCCACCTTGAGACTCTTATTTATTTATTTTTAGAAAGAACACACACACACACACACACACACACACACAAGATCACTACCGATAAATCATAGTATATAGACCAGGTATGGACATAAAGGAGACAAACAATGTTACATAAATTATTACTTGTTAAAGCCTTCTTATTTTTGAGAAAGGAAATAGTTTTCACTTATTGTTTTGCGTGAAATACGAATACTATACTGCACACCGATTTAAAGCTCTATGATACATGCACTATGATGACGCCCCTAAAAGGCGGGGTTTGCTGGATTCAGGGCGCCATTTTGATCAGATTTGTGCGCGAGATACGTGCGTGTGGCCCGGTTTCGCCTGATAGATAGAAAGTCCACGAACATTTTCCGATCTGAAATTCTACATTATTTTAATAATGTTTTAAGAAATGTCAGCCAATTGATTGCGATTTGCATAGTTCATAAACGTTTCTTATGACTTCCTTTAATTTTTCTGATCAGCTAGTATTTTTATTTTCCCTACTGTTGTAACATGAATCAATTTTTGAAATCTTTTAATCTTGCCTTTTTGCCAAAAATGTATTTTAATCCTTATAAGTAATAGACATTAAATTAATATTTTATTCAGGCATTAGGAGGTCTCCTTACCGGGTCCTAGGGTGCTTATGTTTTTACAGGAGGGAAACTTCGCTATTCAGCGAGCTCTACCTAGGAATTGTTTGGAGTTTGGTTTATTGTCATTTCATAACCGTTGCGCATTTACAGGAGAAAAAAACAGTGGGTTTAAAAAAAAAAAATCTAATTGTAGGTAAGCAGAAACCTAATATGAAAAAGAAAAGCAAAATTGACGCGTGAATGTGGTATTTGTTATGCAGGTTCGTTTGTTGGAATGCTAGCTATATGTTAGCGCTGAGGTAACCATATCTAAGCATCTTCATTAGCAAGCTACACCCCCCTCCCCTTCCCCCGTATTTTCAGGGACGAGATCACCGTATAAAAGAGCTCTCCCCCCCCCCCCCGCACATATTTTTCGCATGTTGTCTCATGAAATTGTCTTATTTGTTTTCCATGAGAGTGGTCTGTCCAAAATGGCCTCAGAATTAATTGCATCCCGGCACACAGACAATAACATACAGAGATACATTTCACACATAACGTAGGTGTCAGAAAACAGAAGTGTATCTGTATGACTCCTTTTTAACTTGAATGAAATCACTCCCCATTTCTGTTGAATTTCTTGGTGCGTGTAGAACAGAAAGCATATAAATGGAACATTTTAAAACAATAATTTGTGTTTCACAACATTTAAGACACTAATGTTCAAATGATATACTTTAATAAAGCACACAGTCTTTATAATTTATTTACCTGGTCTGACTTAATCTGCCCCCAGTTCAGGTTTTGTATTTTTCACGTTTGCTCCTGAAGTGTGAAAGATCCAGAAGTTATTTATCTTTACTCAGTTTCAAACTTGGGTGGACTGTATGTTATGAGGTGCACTTTAATCAGTGACTGGAACAAGAGGATCTGATTATAGTTTTTGAATTAATTCCTGGGTTTGATCCTGAGTTTAAGTCACTGTGGTGTTAGATTTTTGTTGTTTTCACATTACCTCAAAGTCTTTTTAATTATTTCCTCTAAGGTGATGTAAATGACTGGACAAATATCAAACAGTTTGACACAATGTAAAATTGACTGAGAAATTAAAGGAAAAATTGCACAATCTGGTTGGTCATGTGTGACACTGGGATTATATCAATATGTCAGTATTATTCCAGGAAGTTTCAGGATTCTATCAATTAGTTATTTGGATTATAATGGTAAGTGTAAGGATTATTTCAGGAAGTGTCAGCATTGTGCCTGAAACTTTTTTACTTTGTTTCTTTTTCAGATTTCTCTCCAAGTTTAACTAGCTCCAGAAGGCATGTCTGGTATAGCTTTAAGTCGCCTTGCCCAAGAACGAAAGGCTTGGCGGAAAGATCATCCATTTGTAAGTAAACAGGACTGGATAATAAATACAATCCTGGACTTGGATAACTGGTGATACATTTGATGTAATAATCTGAATCCTCTGTTTTATGCATTGAATCAAAAAAGAAAAACACTGAAAAAAATAGGACAATGCTTACTCTGAACGTTTATTAATAATTTAAGTAAATATTTCAGGAGATTAAGTTAACAGAAGCACCCAGACAAATAAACTGTTTCTGTCTTAGACTAGACATGTTATTATTTTTTAATTACTGGTGCTCACACATCATCTAAATACTCTGAAAATCTGTGCTAGTCAACTGGAGAGGAGTGAATTTATTGCTGAATTAAAAAGTAGGGCTGCAACCAATAACTTTTACTAATCGATGAGTCGGTCGATTATTTCTTTCCTGATGAATCGGTAAGAGCACAAGCATTTTTTAATTTCCATTTCTATATTCAAAAATGGACCATTGTTAAAATTGCCAGTCCATATGTGAGTAACTGAGTGTATATCTAGTCATTTGTTCATTTTGTGATAGGCCATTAATCATAGTTCAACATATCCATATAAATAATCTACTTATATATACAGTTATTATTGATGAATATAATTTTATACATCCTGTAGCACATGCCATTTGGTTCTCAAATGCTGACTTAATTTTAGCTAATTAAATTTTATTTCATAAATTAAAATTCATAGATTTCAATTTTCATGCAAATTGTGTATTCTCAAGACTCACTAGAGATGTTTTGTTGTACACTTTATTAGCATTGCCAAATTGCCAATCATTAATGAGGTCTATTGCTTCTATAAATAATACAACGATTTCTCAGCACTCAACATGAGTTTCTAATGCTAATGTAAACAATTATTAAATGTTAATGACAAGAGCATGACAAACAATATTTCAAATAGTTCAATGAGCTTTCACAATTGTACAACATTTTGGCCCGTGCATTCCATCTTGACTTGCTACACCTACTTTAGATCATGTGACAAGCAAACACCCTTGCGTATTACTACTCTTAGCTCATTAACTGCCAAGGCTGGGTGTCCAGGTTGTTTCTCAATGTACAGTAATGGTGGAATTACATCGTGAGCTTTCGTAATAAACTATCAGATGCATATATATATATATATATAAAATATATATGCATACATACATACATATACACACACAGTCGGCCTTCTATTTACGAAATTAATCCATTCCAGAGCCTCTTTCGTAGCCTGGAGTTTTCGTAAGTAGAGGCGCATTTTACATGTAAAACGCGTGATTCGTTCCAAGGCTCCCAAGAGTACCCCATAAACCCTTTAAAAATCATAAAAGTACAGCAATTTTGAATGAAATATGTATGAAATATGTGTTAAAAGTCTAAGAAAATTATTTATTCAACCATTTAAACATTTTATTAACATTTATTAATTAAACCCATTGTTAAACATTTTTTATTAACGCACATACACACAGTGTCTCTCTATCTGTCTCTCTACACACACACACACACACATACACACACACACACACACACACACACACACACACACACACACAACACACATTTGTGGCGCGCAGCCGATGCCGGAGCTTTTGAGACGGGGCATTCAAAGCGCACTTGACAGATCGGAGGTCCAGACTCAACATTAACTTGTTTCCTTGAGGAATTGGAGGTCCGGCTGAGCCGTGTTTTTTTCACATTCGGCGGAGTGCGCCACATTTATTAAACAGTTACTGAATTAAACAACTTAAAAAACGAAAAATAAGCTGAGCACTCTCAAAAGAGAGTTAAAGAGCACCTGCCTCCTTACTGACTGACTTTGTACGCAATCCTGTGTCTGTCAGGGCAAGTGCGCCACATTTTTGCTCAAATCGGTCATTAAAACTGTCTTCTTATTGTTTCACTTGGTTGTCTAGTCATGTAAACCCATAATCATTACCAATGAGCCGTGTTTATAAGATTATAAGATGAGCCCTCTCAAGTAAACTCACGAAACTCACAAACCAACAGTTCAACTCTCCTTTACACGTGTGACAAACAGGCATGGGCACACTACAATGGAGACTCAGAACATTTTTTATGAACCAATTTTTTTGCACAAGCACCCTGTCATATGCTTTCTCCAGATCCACAAAGGCACAATGCGGCTATATCTAACCTTCTCTGGACTTCTCTATTAACATCCTCAAAGCAAACACTGCATCTGTCCAGGCATGAAACAAAACTGTTGTTCACAGAGGCTGACCTCTGCCCTTAGTCTCACTTCCCTTATTCTTTCCCATAACTTCATTGTATGGCTCATCAACTTTATCCCTCTGTAGTTGCCACAACTCTGCACGCCTCCATTGTTTGGGCATCAGGACACTTCTCCATTCCTTCGGCATCTGCTCACTCTTGAAGACCTTTTTGAATGTTCTTTTCAGAAAATCTACTGCTACCTCGCCTAGACACTTCCATACCTCCACCGGTATGCATACCTGTCAAGTTGTACGGTTTTGGCGTAATTTGTACAAGTGAGCACTGATTTTTAAATGTGTACGCCGTACGTCCGAAATCTGTACGTTTTTCGATCATTTCGTCTTTTTTTTTTTTAACTCCGTTTTTTGTGTCACCGTTTCGGTAAAGAGACGATACGCCGAATTGGTCTGTAGCCGTTTTCTCGCGAGAATCACGCGTTGCGTTTATCGTCTGCTATCGTCTGCTCTTTCCGACCACGTGAAATCCTCGCAGTGGATACAGTTGATACAAACGTGATAACAATATGGATGGAACAGCTAAAAAGAAAAGGAAAACTAATGCCCACGGACGCCATCTACCAGAATGGGATACACAAACTGGTGAATACGCTGGATGGATAAAAGCGTCTTCGAAAGGACCTCAGTATTCATTTTGCGTACCGTGTACATTGAACATTAAAGTTTCGGCATCAGGATTCTACGATCTCAGAAAACACTTTGAAACAAAAGGTCATAAGGAAGCAGTCTACAGAATGAAAAGCTACAAGCCTATCAATGAACAATTTCTACCACAAAGCAAAACCACACACTCATCGGATGATGTGACAAAAGCGGAAATTTTATTCTGCCAATTTGTCGCCGAACACAACGTGCCTGCAACTGTTGCTGATCACTTCTCAGAATTAGCAAAAGAAATGTTCCCTGACTCGAAAATTGCATCGGTAAGTTTATTTTATCATTGACAATTTTAATTTCTTTTCGCAAAATATCATGCACTGTAGTTTTACAACAATGTTGTACAATGTTACAACATTACCAATAAATTCATATTATATTAAAAATAGAGTTTAATTTTTGTTTCATATTGCACGCGATAATAAGACGCGTAAGATTAGTTGCTATTTTGTAAGGGCATAAGTAGCCATTTGTAAGATCGCCAACGGCCTAGGGTTGACAGGTATGGGTATGTCATCAGGACCACCCTCCTTTCCACTCATCCTTTCATCCTCTTTAATGCCATCCTCACTTCACCCTTACAAATCTTTGTACTTCCTGGTCCTCAATGATTAACTCTTCTACTTTTTTTTTCTTTCTCATTTTCCTCATTCATCAGCTCTTCAAAGTACCCTGTCCATCTTCACAGCACACGTCTTTCATCAGTCAATACATTTCCTACTCTGTCCTTAATCACTCTAACTTGCTGCACGTCCTTCCCATCTCTATTCCTCTGCTGTGTCAACCTGTATAAATCATTTTCTCCCTCCTTACTGTCCAACCTACCATACAAGTCATCTTATGCCCTCTGTTTGGCCTTTGACACTGCTACTTTTGCTTTACGCTGCATTTCCCTGTACTCCTGTTGACTCTCTTCAGTCCTCTCAATGTCCCACTTCTTCTTAGCTAACCTGTTCCTTTGTACACACTCCTGCACTTCCTCATTCCACCACCAAGTCTTCTTATCTACTTTCCTTCCAGATGACACACCAAGTACTCTCCTACCTGTCTCCCTGATAACTATAGCGGTAGTTGTCCACTCACCTGGAAGCACTTCCTGACCGCCCAAAACCCGTTTCAACTCCTCATTGAAGCCAACACGACACTCTTCCTTTTTCAGCTTCCACCACTTTGTCTTCTGCTCTGCCTTTGCCTTCTTCACCTTCCTCACCATCAGCGTCATCCTGCACACCACCATTCTATGTCTAAGTCACCCACTACTACTTCGCAGTCACTGACTCCCTTCAAATTGCATCGTCCACACAAGATGTAGTCTACCTGTGTGCTCCTACGTTCGCTTTTATTAGTCTACCTGTGTGCTCCTCTCTCTTCTGGAAGAAAGTATTCACCATAGCCATTTCCATCCTTTTTGCAAAATGAATCAACATCTATCCTTCTGTGTTCCTGTCCTGGATACCAAATCTGTCCATCACTTCCTCGTCGTGTTGTTTGCACCAGCATGTCTCTTGAAGTCTGTACCAATAACCACTCTTTCATCTCTGGAGGTATTCTGCATCACTTCATCTAACTCACTCCAGAATCTCTCCTTCTCTTCTAGCTCACATGATGCCTGTGGGGAATAAGCACTGACAACATTGAACATCATGCCTTCAATTTCTAACTTGAGACTCATCACTCTGTCTGACACTCTTTTCACTTCTAGAACATTCCTGACAAACCCCTCCTTCAAGATGACTCCTACTCCATTTTTCTCTCCATCCACACCATGATAAAACAGCTTAAACCCTGCCCCTAAACTGGCGACCTTTCCACCTGGTCTCCTGAGCACACAGTGTGAACACACACCTTCCTCCTCTACATCATGTCTGCCAGCTCTTTATCTTTTCCTGTCATAGTTCCAACATTCAAAGTCCCTACTCTCAGTCCTAGACTCACTCTTTTCCTCTTCTCTCTCCGCCTACGGACACGCCTCCCGCCTCTCCTTCTTCGACCAACTGTTGTCCAGCTTCCTCCAGCACCCTGTTGGTTAACAGCACTGATGGTGCTTGTTGTTAACCCAGGCTTTGAAAGATCCAGTATGGAGGTAATATTGATGCTTTGCATCATAAATCTGCCTCAGGTTTTATGTCGGATGCCTCTCCGGACATAACCCTCTGCATTTATCTGGGCTTGGGACCGGCGTACTAGAGAACACTGGCTTGTGCCTCCTTTTCACGGCTGCATTGTAAAACTGTTGTTCAGAAAGAGGTAATTTGGTAGTTGCAAGATTGTTCGACAAAATATGTCAGCATGTTTCTGTCCCTTGCTAAAAGGGTTGTGACAGGAAGGGCATCCGACGTAAAAACCTCGGCCAAATCAAACGTGCGAATCAGATGATTCGCTGTGGCGACTCCTCAGTAAAAGGGAAAAAGCCGAAAGGAAGACAGACATATATATATATATATATATATATATATATATATATATATATATATATATATATATATATAGTAAAACCTCCGCTGACGAACGCTTAAGCTCACGAACTTTTCGCCTCAAGAACATTAAATTTGCGAGCATATTGTCTCTGCTGACGAACTAGTTTTCGGCGGACGAACCAAACCACGCGGTCGAACAGCGCCACGGTGGTGGCCACGAGAAGCTGACGCACGCTCACGGCGTCCCAGTTAAATCACCCCCTTTCTTTGAGTGCGGACGTGGTTTGTGTTTGATAGACATTTTGGACCATATTGAGTGTACTTTTGCTATTATGGGACCGAAAAGACCCCACCACAGGCGGAGATCATTGAAAAACATGAACGAGGTGTGCGTTTGTGTGACTTAGCGTCCCAGTACCAGTACGCTAAGTCTACCATTGCTACCATCCTTAAGAACAAGGAAGCTATTAAGGGTGCGTGTGTGGCTAAGGGTGTTTCCAAACACTCCTTCCAAACAGTAAGTCCCTCCCTCCCTCCTCCTCCCACTCCATTCCATCAAGCCATCAACTACCATCACAAAGGTAAATAAAACGACTTTATTATACAGTACAGTTTATTTCTTTAATTACAATACAATAGCACATTTATTATACATAAAATAAGGTATATTTTTGTGTAGTTTTAAGGCTTATTTAGTAGAAAATTATGTTTTTTGGGGACCTGGGAACGGATTATTCTCATTTTAATGGTTTCTTATGGGAAATAAATGTTCAGAAGACGAACTTTTCGCCGTACACACACTTTCTGGGAACCAATTATGTTCGTGAGCTGAGGTATCACTGTATATATATATATATATATATATATATATATATATATATATATATATATATATATAAAATATGTATATTTACGAATATGCAGATTGTATATTACGGTAAATGTTGGTAAAAGATGGCATGAGAGACAACCATTTTAATTTGCGATTTAAATTTTTTTAAGAGCCCAAAAGACCCCCCCCCCCCAACCCTCCAGCATGGCTGTGCCATGCCCATCTGTTTGCGTCAGACTTTTCAGGTTTTCCAAATTTTCCAACTTGCACCCATGTGTAACATGCATATTCCTTGCGTGAAATAAATATTTCATATTAAAGATTTATTAAGAAAAACTATTATCTTCAGTGAAGTACTTTAATGGTTATAGAAGTATTCCTTTCAGTGTTTATGGAATTGTTTTTCTGCTTTACTTTAATAAATGCAACTTTTTGGGTGAATGGTAACAAGAGGTGGAATTCTTTTGTTTTGAGGGTTAGACTTTGCCAAGGCTGTTCTTTGTCACCGATTCTGTTCATAATTTTAATGGACAGAATGTGTCTGCACAGCCGAGGCGTTGAGGGTTCTGGTTTGATGTCCATTGGATTTCATCTCTGCTTTTTGCGGATGACGTTGTCCTTATGGATTCATCTATCTGGGACCTCCAGTTCTCATTGGAGGGATTCAGAGGCGAGTTCTAAGGGTCCCGGATGAGAATCAGCTCCTTCAAGTCCGAGGCCATGGTTCTCAGCCAGAAAAAAGTGGAATGCACTCTCTGGGTCGGGCATGAGGTCCTGCCCCATGTGGAGAATTGAGGTAGTTGTGGGAAGTGTTCACGAGTGAGGGAAGGATGGAGCGGGAAATTGACAGGTGGATCACTGCAGCCTTTCGTGGAAAGCCGAGCGAGCGCGTGCGTGCGTGCGTGTGTGTGTGAGTGTGTGAGTGATGAATTGACCATGTCTTCTTCGCAAAGTTATAATCTTACAAATGTTTATGCAAGATTAAAAGCCTGAGCCAAAAAATAAATTTGCAGTGAGCATACTCAAAAAACTCATGAAACAACAGTAACTCTGTCCTTTACGCGTGTTAGAACTGCGTGACGAACAATAGGTCGAAGATACAAGAAAAGCATCCTAGGCATTATAGAGATGCCGCTCCCTTCTAGCCAATGGGAGGGAGCTGCGTCACGGGTATTATGGAGATGCAGCTTCGAACAGCTGCTCCTTGTGTTGAGGGGCGAGAGCCAAAGTGGCTTGGGCATCTGGTTAGAATGCCTCTCGAATGCCTTTGTGGTGTGGTGTTTCGGGCATATCAATCCAGGAAGAGACCCAGGACATGGTGGAAGGATGATGTCTCTCAACTGGTCTGGGAACACATCGGTGTCGGTGTCCATCCGGAAGAGCTGGAGGAAGTGTTTGGGTCGAGGGATGTCTGGGCCTCATTGTTTAGGCTGCTCCCCCTACAACTCGACCCCTGATTACACGGATGAAGAATTACAAATAATTCATTTGCAAAAAAGGTTGCGTACAGTCATATAGTGACGCAAATTTGTTTGAATTACCTCCCTGCTGCGGCCTCATTGGTGTGTGTCCTCTGCTGCCTCTTGCACCATTCCGTCACAGAATCCGAGCTGGCACATGGTTTGACAATGTAAAAAAAAAATAAATAAAATCTACCAATTTGAATTTTAAAAATATCGGGTTCTCACCCGTAGCACTCTTAAACAGGCTTGTTTTTGGTGATTGATATTACCTGCCCTCCTCTCTCCCCCAGATATGTGGAATTTTAGTTTCGTATGGAAATTTGATCTTTCTTTTCACTCTCAGACTGCATTTGGGTACTTTCAACTCTTCTGCTTTCTAATTTTTCAGACCTCAATTCCATGAATGTTTGTGTCTGAGTTTTTTTACTAAAACTTTGAGTAACCCCTGCAATAAACTAATGCAGCATGATCGATGTTACATCTGGAAGAAAATCATTGACTGTGTGGGCAGCAGATGAAGTTTATATTGTCAGTATTGAAGAAAGGGGAAGACAGTAGATCAGTAAACTTCCATGTGCTGCTAACATTGTCTACAGAGCGGTCTGATCTTTAGTGCTGAAGTTAGCCATTCCAAGACCTGCTTGTAAACCAGAACAGTGCAGATCAGTGATACACACACACACACACACACACACACACACACACACACACACACACACATCTTAACAGACACAAATGCACACTCAATAGGAGAGTACTAATTTAATTTTGTCATCAGTCTGATCAATATCCTCCTTGTTTGTATGTGCGTTTTTTTTTTTTTTTTTTGAGCTGAGAATATGTCAACAACTGTAGTGTACCAATTAAAGATCGTAATATGGATTAAATCTGAACAGGATGACCTACAACTGCTCTCTCCTTGCTTGGAAACAGTCTGAGTGGGCTTTTAAAAATATTCAGTTTTACCCCGAACTCGTAATAACCCCACCTACGTGCTTTCCACTGCTCTTTGTGTGCTAGCTTTAGTGTTTTTGACATCATGTTGGAATTACAGTAATTAACAGCTTCTCGCTTGTTTATTAAAAAGAAAATTTTTATGTTTTTGATGAACTTGTAATTACTGAATAGAAATTTGGATGTTTGTTGGTGTGTCACTTAGTAAACACATACAAGTGTCAAAGTAACTGTAAGTATAAAGTTACACAATGCAGTTTCTTTACCTTTCCCAAAGACACTAAATTGAAGTGTATGTTGACATAGAAACAATTCCAGTCCAAGGAGATTAACAGGATGTATGTCCAGGATGTTCTTCATTGAATTGTAGTAAATCCAAGATAAGTTTGGATTTGTTAAAACATTCCAGACATGATCATCATCCGGCGTGTGTAAAATGTTTGCCTGCTTTCAAAGAAGGATTGTCAAATTTCAGCACTCTTTGCTCTTGTTCTTATTTTATTTCCTTGTTATGCAAAAGAAATGAGGATGAGGAATAGTAAGGTCAAAAAATAAATCATGATTCACGAAGGCATTACAGTAGGCCCTTGACTATTCGCGAATCATCTGATTTGCACGTTTGATTTTGGCAGAGGTTTTTACGTTGGATGCCCTTCCTGTCACAACCCTTTTAGCAAGGGACAGAAACACGCTGACGACTTTGCAGCCTACTCTTTACGAAAGTCAGCAATGGTTCTTTTACATGCCTCTCACCATAGACCGTGAGAGACATGGCCCGCCTTTGATAACCTAGTTAGCCGCACTGGGGACGACGACAGTGACAACCATACCCTGCGTATCATTTGTTTGACATAACAAACCCCAATATATATATATATATATATATATATATATATATATATATATATATATATATATATATATATATATATATATATTACAGCCTTAAAGCATGGACAATTTACTAACTCACTGGAGAAGCTCATAATCTATCACATCATATGCATTTATATTATTGTACATAACCACTAAATACAGCAAAGATAAATCTTTTCTGCTTTTACACAAGTCTGTCTTCCTTTCGGCTTTTCCCCTTTTACTCGGGAGTCGATGATGCTACTCAAACGCTGTGCGTCTTCTCTGGCTAATAATCACCAGAAAAAGGTAATGATGCTGGATGTCTCTTCTGAAGAAATAAGACTTTCTCCTGAAGAAACGACAGTTTCCTCTGAAGTGCCTGAAGAGTAATAATAATCTGAACTGTTGTAAATCACTGTAGTATTAAAGTCTTTTTCAATTATTGTTCTAGTACAGTACCTAAGTTAATGTTTAGCATGTTTGTGTGTGAGATTTCATGTACTGTGCTGTAGCATGTTTATCCTTCCTTCACAGGAAGATCATCCAGTGAACTGAAAAAGAAAAGGAAAATGATGAGTTCGTGAGAACGTTAAGCTTCTAGATGTATTAAAAGAAGGGTGAAGTTTCCGTCTGTGGCTCGCCATTACATCATTGGGTCAACTGTGCGCTACAACATGCTGACGGCTTTGCAGCCTACCCTTTACGAAAGTCAGCAATAGTTTTTTTAAATGCCTCTCACAATAGACAGGGAGAGGCATGGCTCGCCTTTGATAACCCAGTTAGCTGCACTGGGGGGCAGTGACAACATAGTGAGGACTCAAACCTCCAGCCTTAAGATCAGTGATCCTGCGCCCTATGCACTGAGAGACCATAACACTAAAATAAAAATCACAGAAAAGTTAAAAAGTCTCGCACAACACAAACCATAACATAATGTACTGTATTCAATAATTTTTTCACTTAATTTGTGGACCTATGGTACGAGTTACGGTACCATTAACTTCTGTTCAAAAGACGATGGACCGGATTAGACCATTTACATTATTTGTAATGGGAAAAGCGGATTAGGAATCCGAACAAATCGGAATCCGAGCTGCCATCTGGAACGGATTAAGTTCAAGTACTGAGGCTTCACTGTATGTTATATTATGTATCATTATATGATATTATATTATATTATACTATATTACAGATGCTCCCCAACTTACGTTCATTCGTTTTACTTTTTTTTTTTTTTTTTTTTTTAAATTGTCAAATTTTGAGTTTAGATGTACCTACGTAGTACACTGATGCAATGACGTAATGACGCTGCTTCCATTGTTTACAAACGACAGACTGAACGTGCCTCTCCTTCTTCCCAGTTCAGTTATATCCTAGTCCTTCTCAAAAAATTAGCATATTGTGATAAAGTTCATTATTTTCTGTAATGTACTGATAAAAATTAAACTTTCATATATTTTAGATTCATTGCACACCAACTGAAATATTTCAGGTCTTTTATTGTTTTAATACTGATGATTTTGGCATACAGCTCATGAAAACCCAAAATTCCTATCTCAAAAAATTAGCATATTTCATCCGATCAATAAAAAAGTGTTTAATATGAAAGTTTTTGAAAGCTTAATTTTATTCAGTACATTACAGAAAATATTGAACTTTATCACAATATGCTAATTTTTTGAGAAGGACTAGTGCATGTATATATATATATATATATATATATATATATATATATATATATATATATATATATATGAAATTGTCTTCATGTTTATTTTTGTGTTTTGATGTAACTGAATAAATATTCTTTGCAGTATTCACTGAGTCATTTAAAGTTTTGCAATTTATCATGTCTATTGATTTGATTACCGATCAAATAAAAAATTTAATTAAAAATTGTAGGCTTTTTCTTGTTTCCAGTTTGGTTATTTATAGTCAGTAATGGATCAAAACAAACAGTATTATTTGTTATGTGATCAGGCATATTTTTGGTCTAAGGAAAAAAATTCAACCATATGTGAGATTTAACTGGAACCAATACCAGACTCCTTACTCAAATGTAGTGGTGCACACTTATTCTTTACACTGAGTAATACATTTTCACTTTTGTCTTGTTCCTGGGTTAAAAGCATAATTTCTATTTCACAATGAATCAAAACAGAAAACAATGGTCTTGATCTCCAAGCTTTGGTTTTATGGTCAAGACAATAAAATTGCAAATTAACCAGTTTTCTCATTCACTGAGTGGTCCTCATTTCTGGACAAGTGAAGTCCATTTGCCAGAGTTGTGGTCATCATATTTTCTTTTTGTGATCATATCAAGGTTCAGCTTGAGCAAGAATGATCAAGAACAGAATATACTGAAGCTTGAAGATTATCTCCTTTGTTTATGAATATTCTTGGAATGTGTTTATGAAGAAACCTTCGTGCAGTTATGCTCCATGTTTAAGTTTTATTGTGCAAAAGTCAGAAAATTGTCAAAAATGTCATTGCTGTTTTGTGGGGAAAAATTGCTGTGCAGTCCACAAAACCATCAATTGTAATGAAAAATTGGCTTTTTCTATTGTTTTGCAAAAACAAAAAAGTTGTTGGAAAAAGACACAGATTGTCCAGGAACAAAGATCGTGTTCCATGGTGTTTTTAAAGATCTGCAGGATATCGATACAGACTGATACAGAGCCTCTTCGAAAGAACTTTGAAGTTTACCATGTTGGGTCTTTGTACATGCGAGAAGTGTGTCAGAACCTTGTTTTTCTGTGAGGCATTTCCTGTCATGATCTATTGTGAAATATTTTTACATGGGCTTTTCATTATAAGGAAACGTTATCAAGCTTCTTCTTTGGTACAAGATAACAACATCATCATCCTTATCATCATCGTCTTTCGCAAAGTCCGGGGTCGGGTCGCGGGGGCAGCAACCTAAGCAAAGAGGTCCAGACGTCCCTCTCCCCAGCCACCTCCTCCAAGTCTCCCGGGGGGACACCGAGGCGGTCCCAGACAAGCCGAGAGACATAGCGTGTTCTAGGTCGACCCCGGGGTCTCTTCCCGGTTGGACATGCCCGAAATACCACACCAGGGAGGCGTCCGGGAGGCATTCTGACCAGATGCCCGATCCACTTCAACTGGCCCCTCTCAATGTGGAGGAGCAGCGGATCTACTCCGATCTCTCCACGGATGGTAGAGCTTCTCACCTTATCTCTAAGGGAGAACCCCGCCACCCGACGAAGGAAGCTCATTTCAGCCGCTTGTATCTGTGATCTTGTTCTTTCGGTCATTACCCAAAGCTCGTGACCATAGGTGAGGGTTGGAACGTAGATCGACTGGTAAATTGAGAGCTTCGCCTTGCGGCTCAGCTCCTTCTTCACCACGACGGACTGGTAGAGGCACCGCTTAACAGCAGAGGCTGCAGTGATCCGTCTGTCGACCTCTCGCTCCATCCTTCCCTCACTCATGAACAGGACCCCAAGATACTTAAACTCCTCCACTTGGGGCAGGACCTCATTCCCGACCCGGAGGGTGCATTCCACCCTTGCCCGACTGAGAACCATGGCCACAGACTTTGGAGGTACTGATCCTCATCCCAGCTGTTTCGCACTCGGCTGCAAATCGCTCCAATGAGAGCTGGAGGTCCTGACTTGATGAAGCCAAAAGGACAACATCATCCGCAAAAAGCAGAGATGAGATCCGATGGCCACCAAACCAGAACCCCTCAACGCTTCGACTGCGCCTAGAAATTCTGTCCATAAAAATTATGAACAGAATCGGTGACAAAGGACAGCCTTGGCGGACTCCAACTCCCACCAGAAACGAATTCGACCTGTTGTTAAGATAACAACATTATAAAAAATTATGTTTATAATCAGATAACAACATTATAAAATTAAATGATGAGTGCATAAACAGTAAGTAATTTCAAAGTATGTGCAAAATTTTAACAATTTAACCTTTTTTTGTTTAAGAAATAAATATGAAGTCATTGAGGAATTTCTGTTAAGCTGGATTGATACCACTTCCTCAACAACTTCATGTACCTGTACATACTGCTGCTTTAAAATGTTTTTACTGCTTTTTGTTTTGTTTTATTTGAAGGGTTTTGTAGCTGTGCCAACCAAAAACCCTGATGGAACGATGAACCTGATGAACTGGGAGTGTGCCATCCCAGGGAAAAAAGGGGTGAGCAATAATCTTTTCTAATAAAAATCTTGAGGATGGAAAAAAAAAGTGGTCGGCTGAAATCTTCAAAAGTTTGGGAGCATTGTTATCTCCATAGTCCCCGAAAATATGTTGAATACGCGCTTTTTAAAAGTGAGATGGCTTGACGCGGGAGCACTATAGTGACGTAATGATGCAATGACGTAATGACGCTGTGTCCATTGTTTACAAACGACGGACTGAACGTGCCCCTCCTTCTTCCCAGTTCAGTTATATATATATACATCGTTTTATTTTTATATATATATATATATATATATATATATATATATATATATATACACACACACATATATATATATATATATATATATATATATATATATATATACACACACAGACGCTCCCCAACTTATGCGTTCATCCGTTTTATGTTTTTTGATTCTACGCCCCCAAAAAAAAAAAAAAAAAGTCAAATTTTGAGTTTAGACGTGCCTACGTAGTACGCTGACATCAATGACGCTGCATTCATTGATTACAAACTACAGACTGAGTGTGTGTATATATATATATATATATATATATATATATATATATATCAGTTATATAGTGTTACCCTTGTGTTAAGAAGTAATCGCTGTGTTTACACTGTTTTGCGGCTTTTGTAACCCCAAGCAAATGTGGTTGGTCAGAAGTGTAAGCCTACTAGCATGGGTGCAAGTCTCGTACACAGACTATATATCTAAGTATACATCTGCTCAGATTGGCACAATCTTTATATTTATTATCTTTTAGCAGAATCCTAAGAGTGTATACTTATTTTTATATTAGTGTTCATTAGGATTTGTACTTGTTCTTTGTCTGCATCTCTTGAATAAAATTTACTTACTTACTTACACAAAAGAAAGAGCTCTCCGCTTTGCTGGGATTCATGTGCAGGCTGAGTTCTAAACGAGTTCAACGGCACCCTTGTGCACGTGAAAGACCGGAAGTCCGTATAACCCACAGCAAGTACACTACTTTCGGTATTGAGCGCTTCACATATTGTAAGTGTTGATTGACTGTTTTAAGCTTCATGGTAAAGTGACTCGGTATAAATAAGTGACTTATTTGAAATTAATGTTGATATTATTTGATATATTTGAATTATTTTACAATGTTATGTTTATAATAATTGATTTAGGGGTGTTTTATGAGATATAGTAATGGTATTTATGGATGTATAGTACAATATGAGTGTCATACGTCACTGTAACGACTTACGTTCACTTTCAACTTACGTTGCGCCGTCCGGAACCAATTAAAAACGTAAGTCGGGGAGCATATATATATATATATATATATATCAGTTATATAGCGTGTCACCCTTGTGTTACCTCTGTGATCTTTGTGTTTACACTGTTTTTGCGGACTTTTGTAACCCTAAGCAAATATGGTTGGTCAGAAGCATAAGCCTACCAGCATGGGTGATGGGTGCAAGTCTCATACACAGAGATGAATTCACTATCTGCTCGGATCGGCGCAATCTACCATGCATACTCAGTTAAGCAAAGAGAGTTGTATAATGAATGAAAAACCGAATTCAGAAAAGAAAGAGAACTGTCTGCTCTGCTGGAACCATTTACAAGCAGAAAGATCGCATCATAGAGAATGTTAAAGGTTATATTTGATACTGTATTTGATATTTGATGAGTGAATTTGATTAAAATTTATCTATTTGAAATTATTTTGCTTGAATTTAATATATTTGAAATTAATGTTGATATTATTTGATTAAAACATATTTTATTCAAACATGAAATGGATTGGGCACAAGTTAGCCAACTTAATAAAGCCCTCTCCAGGTAGTTACAGTGATTATATTACAAAATATACAGCAAGATACTGACAAGGGAAGGAGAAATACAAAAGAATTAAAGGAATCATTTAGTATTACAAATAAATATTTGTACACATTTGAAAACATTCTGGTTTTCTCTAAGAGAATAATCTGCATTGCCATTTAAAATGAGATTAATATCGATTGGTGCTCTTTGATGGACAATGCGCTCTAAAGTTTTTAACATTTGTTCACGTTGAAAATTATATAAGGTACATTCTAGAAAATAGTGAAAAACATTCTCAGACTTGTGGCCACACTGACAGTGCGCATCATCCTTTACATTAATTCTAAATAAATCATAATTAAGTGAACTCGACATATATCTTAATCTTGTGTGTAAAATATTTAACTTCCTTTTCCCATATGAAAAATATACCGGTGCACATTTTGGTTTAAGACAAATCGCTGATCTAAATGAAACTACAGAATTG
The DNA here is from genome assembly GCA_024760905.1 of Plotosus lineatus. Taxonomy (NCBI): domain Eukaryota; kingdom Metazoa; phylum Chordata; class Actinopteri; order Siluriformes; family Plotosidae; genus Plotosus; species Plotosus lineatus. Next base: position 61,246,503 of record CM045728.1, on the reverse strand, counting down.
CTGTCTCTGGTTCCTAGTGGGATATCATTCCACAATTTAACTGTTGATGGAAAAAATGAAAGTGTTGAATATTTTAATCGTGTAGGAGGTATACTATAATCATGGCTATTTCTTAATGGATAGTTCGTTCTGTTCGCTACTACTGAAGATAGTAGATCACAGAGAAAAGTTGGAGTAAGATGTTTGTGTATCTTATAAAATAACATTAATTTACAGACACGCCTTCTTTCAGACAGCAATTCCCAGCCTGTTTCAAAATATAGTGATTGAGAAGACGCGTATCTTGGCAGTCCAGTAACAATACGGGCAGCTTCAAGCTGTAACTTTTCTAATCTGTTGGCTTGCTCAATCGAACACCCATCCCATAACTCACATGCATACTCAAAGTTTGGTCTGATAAATACGGTATAAATTTTGGACAATGTCGCTCTATTTAGGAGAAATTTTAACTTTCGAAGTGAGCCTATCATTCTGGAAGTTTTTTAACAATATTTTCAATATGAAAGTGCCATCTCCCATTTGATGAGAAACATAAACCCAAATGTTTGTGAGATTCCACTGCTTTCACTTTACAGCCGTCAAAATAGAAATTAATATCTTGATTATTCTTAATAGTGAATAGCATAGTTTGAGTTTTTTCTGGGTTATATGAAATTAACCAATCCTTTGCCCAATTACATAGAAGTTCTAAATTTTCATTCATAAGCTGTTCCATTAATTGCTTTTCTTTTGACAATGTTCCTAATGAAGTATCGTCAGCAAAAAGCCAAATAAAACAATTTAATTTATCTGCAATCTCATTTACATAAACAGTGAAAAGAAAAGGACCTAAAACTGACCCCTGAGGTACTCCAGCTTTTAACACCAAAGGTTTAGACAACGAGCCATGAACAAAAACTGATTGAATGCGACCAATTAGATAATTATTAAACCAATCAAGTAGTTTTCCACAAACTCCATACTTCTCTAGTTTGTGCATAAGCCCCATGTGCCAAACTCTATCAAATGCTTTAGAGACATCACAAAAAAACCATACAATAGTAATCTTTGTTATCAAGCGATGTGCAATGCGGGTTATAAATTTCAACAAGTTGTTGTACAGTAGAGTGACCTCTCCTGAATCCACATTGACATCTATATAACAAATCATTTCTCACAAAATAATTATAAACATATTTGAAAACCACCCTTTCAAACAGCTTTCCAACACAGCTTATCAGTGAAATCGGGCGATAATTTGATACAATAGAGTTATCACCCTTCTTGCATAGCGGCATAACATTTGCGTATTTCCATTGACTAGGATATACTGATAAGTTAAGTGACGTGTTAAATATCATACACAACACTGGGCTTATAGACTCAACAGTATACCCCAATAACTGATGACGAATCTGATCTGGTCCAGCAGCTTTCTTAAGAGGTAGACATTTAATTATGTCGGATATCTCATTAACTTCAATCTTAATATTATCTATAACAGTATTAGTGCGTCTATCAAAATTTGGAAGAGATTTATTGTCTGCACCATTCAGATTGGTCACAGACTCAAAATATTCATTCAACATATTAGCTTTATCTATGTCTGTAAATGCCGATGGACATTCATCAGACACTTCTTTTTAGAGCTGGAATTGTAGAAGCGGAACCTGACGTCTTGATTAAACTGCGTAACATTTTCCAATATGATGATCTATTCTCTCCATACAACTCGAAAATAAATTCATCAAGATTAGAGTAGAATTGTTCTTTAGCATAATATTTCATGTTATTAACTTTATTTCGCTGCTTTTTGTATTTAGTAATGTCAAAGTCCTTCTGTGTTCTTTTTGCCTTTTTCCGTAGTCGATCCCGCTTTCTACTTTCACGTCTAATATTTGAGTCATACCATGGTTTGTCATTAGGTCTTATCATAACTATTCTAGAAGGATAACATCCTCAAAGCAAACACTGCATCTGTGGTGCTCTTTCTTGGCATGAAACCAAACTGTTGTTCACAATGCTGACCTCTGCCCTTAGTCTTGCTTCCACTATTCTTTCCCATAATGTCATTGTATGGCTCATCAACTTTATCCCTCTGTAGTTGCCACAACTCTGTACATCTCCCTTGTTCTTAAAAATGGGCACAAGCACACTTCTCCTCCATTCCTCTGGCATCTGCTCACTTTCTAAGACCTTGTTGAATATTCTTGTCAGAAAATCTACTGCTACCTCCCCTAGACACTTCCATACCTCAACTGGTATGTCATCAGGGCCAACTGCCTTTCCACTCTTCATCCTCTTCAATGCCCTCCTCACTTCTCCCTTACTAATCTTTGCTACTTCCTGGTCCTCAACGGTCACCCTTTCTACTCTTTTTTTCTCTCACATTTTCCTCATTCATTAGCTCTTCAAAGTACTCCTTCCATCTTCCCAGCACACTTCTGTGATCAGTCAATACATTTCCCTCTCTGTCCTTTATCACTCTAACTTGCTGCACGTCTTTCCCATCTCTATTTCTCTGCTGTGCTAACCTGTATAAATCATTTTCTCCCTCCTTACTGTCCAACCTATCATACAAGTCATCATACGCCCTCTGTTTGGCCTTTGACACCGCTACCATCACCTTACACTGTGTCTCCCTGTACTCCTGTTTACTCTCTTCGGTCCTCTCAATGTCCCACTTCTTCTGAGCTAAACTCTTCTTTTGGACACACTCCTGCACTTCCTCATTCCACCACCAAGTTTCCTTATCCACTTTCCTTCCAGAAGACACACCAAGTACTCTCCTACCGGTCTCCCTGATCACATTGGCTGTGGATGTCCAGTCATCTGGAAGCACTTTCTGACTACCCAAAGCCTGTTTCAACCCCTCCTTGAAGAAAACACGACACTCTTCCTTTTTCAGCTTCCACCACTTTGTCTTCTGCTCTGCCTCTGCCTTCTTCACCTTTCTCACCATCAGTGTCATCCTGCACACCACCATCCTATGCTGTTTGGCAACACTCTCACCCACCACTACTTTGCAGTCACTGACTTCCTTCAAATTACATTGCCTACACAAGATGTGTGCTCTTACCTCCGCTTTCATAAGTCACCCTATGCTCCTGTTTCTTCTTGAAGAAAGTATTCACCACAGCCATTTCCATCCTTTTTGCAAAGTCGATCAACATCTGTCCTTCTGTGTTCCTGTCCTGGATACCAAACCTGCCCATCACTTCCTCGTCCCCTCTGTTGCCTGCACCAACATGTCCATTGAAGTCTGCCCCAATAACCACTCTTTCACCTCTGGGGGTACTCTGCATCACTTCATCTAAGTCACTCCAGAATCTCTCCTTCTCTTCTAGCTTACATCCTGCCTGTGGGGCATAAGCACTAACAACATTGAACATTACGCCTTCAATTTCTAACTTGAGACTCATCACTCTGTCTGACACTCTTTTCACTTCTAGAACATTCCTTACAAACCACTCGTTCAAGATGACTCCTACTCCATTTCTCTTCCCATCCACACCGTGATAAAACAGCTTAAACCATGCTCCTAAGCTTCTAGCCTTGCTACCTTTCCACCTGGTCTCCTGAACACACAGTATGTCCACCTTCCTCCTCTGCATCATGTCAGCCAGCTCCCTATCTTTTCCTTGCATAGTTCCAACTTTCAAAGTCCCTGCTCTCAGTCCTAGGCTCATGCATTTCCTCTTCTCTCTCTGCCTACGGACACGCCTCCCGCCTCTCCTTCTTCGACCAACAGTTGTCCAATTTCCATCAGCACCCTGTTGGTTGACAGCACTGATGGCGGTCGTTGTTAACCCGGGCCTCGACCGATCCGGTATGAATTTTGTTTTGACCATTTGCATTTTTAATGTGGCAGAAATTTTACGCCGGATGCCCTTCCTGTCGCAACCCTCTGCATTTATCCGGGCTTGGGACCGGCATAAGGGGGAGAGACACTGGTTAGTGAACCCCCCCCCCCGCCTCATGGCTGCATTGCCGCACCTTTGTGATCACTTATAGTTCTGTCAAAATCAATCACACCACTTTTTACAACATCAATTTCATCACTGACTATAACTGGATCTAGCAATCTGCTGGTTGTCCTGGTAACCCTGGTAGATTCTGTTATAATATTACGTAAATTGTTTCTAGTTAAAATATCTGTTATGTTTAGATTTGATACAGATAATAAATTTTCATTCAAATCACCAACAATAATAACTTTATTTGAGATATCTAAAGCACCTTCAATACTAATATCAAATCTACCCCAGAAGTTGTCCATATTGCTTTCTGCTCTGTAAACTGTACATAAGATGAGCGGTTTTTGAGTAAACAAATATCATAACCCATATTGACTCATCAAATATATTCTCTAGGTCAGGAAATCTCTTAAAGCTTAGGTTTTTAGAAATAAACATCACCCACCCCCGAATTAATTTCTGTCTCGACGTATCGGAACATGAAAGTTTTCCCAAACTAAGATTTCATTATCTATACTTGCATCTAAATGGGTTTCTGTGAAACATACTATGTCATATTCAGATAAAAACTCTGATAGATAAGACTGCTTATTACGGATACTTCATGCATTCAAGTGAAAGATAGACAACAAGCTGTCATTCTGAACAATAGGACCTGGGTTAGATTCTACATCACCAGCAAGCTGAAGTAACAATAAGATAATCAAGGTAATATTGATATTTATAACTTGTGATTGAAGCGGACGTAGAAACATGAATACACAGCAAGCTTTCAATTCTCGTGATAATAAATTACACATACTTCCTACTTCATAAATTAGAAAACTAAAAAATACAGTTTTATTACTAAATAGAATACTGAGGTTGAAACATTTGTTAAGATTACGAGAGCACTTGAAATGCCTGAATAACCCGATCACCGCACGGTGTTTCATTACGTCATTTCTCATGAGGCTTATTTACTTGATGTTGATAGACAGTACTTGTGCTGGCACTAGATCGGGCTATTAGCAGACATATCAATAAATATAATTGTACATAATAGGATGGCAATGCAGGATCTCTCACATGTTCTAAAGAAAATGAATAAACATAGGATATATACAATGATTCCATAATGGATATATATATATATATATATATATATATATATATATATATAGGATTTTCTGAGTAGATCCTTCCGTAGGAGAGTGCTCAATACTTTTTGGTAGAGCAAATAACAAAAGGACAGGACAAAGACTTTCTATTGAAACTCCATTTATCACTACAGATCTGTTTCGAGGGGTGGTGAAACCATCCTCTCTCTTCAGGTGATTTTAGAAGATATAATATCTTCTAAAATCACCTGAAGAGAGAGGATGGTTTCACCACCCCTCGAAACAGATCTGTAGTGATAAATGGAGTTTCAATAGAAAGTCTTTGTCCTGTCCTTTTGTTTTTTTTTATATATATATATATACTGTATATATATATATACAGTTTGTATTACAATTTGAAGAATATAAAAAACTAAAGGTGCGAAAAAGTATAAAATAAACAATGAAAAGTGCAAACATAGCAAATATTAAGATTTTTAAGGTTATTGTGTGTTAATATATTATTTACAATTTTAACAATCAATGACATCTTAGATACTTACATATTTAAGAAGTCCAATGCACATACAATCCAATTGTAAGAATACATACAATCCAAGCATACTTGTGAGAACACATGAAATACTCTACTGGTCCTTAAACTTGTTCAAGTCTGACTCACGTATAATCAAATGAATCGCACCTTCCCGCTGTTCACACACATATATTCTGCCGTCGTAAGTCCAAGTGGAGTAAATCTTCCAACTCTTCTTCAGATCTCATGCTAACTTGAACAAGTGGTTCCTGTATTTCGTTAGGTCCTCGTTGATGTAGATACCCTCTCTCTTTCCTTGAAGTTTGGACTTATTCTTCATCACTTTGTTTTGGTTCCAGTAACTGACAAACTTCACAACCACACTCCTATTCTGGCCTTGCTGTCTCTTCCCGACTCGGTGGCACCTGTCGATGTCTGATGGGGATATGTCCGGGTGTATGTCCTTCAGAACATCTAGGACAACATCGTCGATGTTTTCGTCCTCCTCTCCTCACTTCGGCTCCTTCAATCCCATGACTCTTACTGAATTCTGCTGGCTGTATTGCTCTAGCTCGTCAGTCTTGAGGTTCAGTTCTTCTCTAAGCTCCTGTATCTCCTTCTTAAAGGGGGCCATGACTTCATCAATTACACCCTGTAATGCCTCTTTCGCTACACTCATAAATGTCTCTCTGAACTTCTCCTGTAAAGCTGGCAACATCAGGGCACTACTCAACTTCGTTATTATCACATCCATAGAAGCCTGGTTGATGAATTCGAAGAGTGTAGAAGGGTAGGAGTGATCCATATCCTGGGCACCTTGACTTGACCTGCTTTGTTGTGGTGTGGAGGTTGCCATCTTGGTCAGTGTTGAGGATACAGGTTTACTACACGATCCAAACGTAAACACTTCTGGCAAATCCATCTGTAGTGTGGACTGTACGAGGGGCTTGGATGTCTTCTGTGGTAGAGGATCCACCGGAGAGCTTGAGGGTTTTCTTTTCTCACTGCTACTCCTCTGTGGCGCTCTCTGTGGCGTGCTCTGGTTCTTCACGTTGGTGGGCTTTTTTCCTCTCTTCCCCTTTGAGGACACATTTCTATGAATCCGCCTTCCAACACTTCACTCAATACACTCACAAATACTTCTGTGATCTTGCTGGTAGTCTCAAATCATTTGCAGACTATGTCAGACTTACAGTCCTAAATTACAAACACACAACCACAGGAGCGTTCTTACACGCGTCCTACCCCTGTCGCCATCTTGCGCCTGGGCTTAGGACTTTGGAGGCGGCCTAACTCACCTATTATTTGATATATTTGATATTATTTTACAATGTTATGTTTATAATAAATGATTTCGGGGTTTTTTGGAGATACGGTAATGGTATTTATGGATGTATAGTACAGTATGAACATCATACGTCACTGGAACATAGAGTAACAACTTACTTTTTTTTTTTCCACCTTACTTTCGGCCGTCCGGAACCGAACTAAAACATAAGTTGGGGAGCGTCTGTATTGATGTGGTTTTAAAACCCTAAGTATGATATTACATGTGCTAAAATATGCTTCTTGAACACATTCTATAGACAGTCTTACTCATTAATACAGTAATTATGTCGGAAAATGTAGTACTGATGAAGTAAAACCTTTTTAATTTTGCACTCCGATATTTATTAATGAATACAGCGCTGAGGCTTTTTACCAGAAGCTAGAGAAGATGCAGGGTGTTTGAGTGGCATCATAGTTCTTAAATAATAATCAAGAGCACACTAAAAAACATGACTTCACAATTCAAGCAATCACGTTGATGACATCTGCACGAAGGAGGAAAGAAAAGAGGTGTACACTTTGTGTATCATCTGCAACCAATCAGCAGGAGGGAGAAACAAAACCTCTCAGCCATTAGGGAGCGATTATATGATTATAATGATGTCAACTTGATTTTTCTTTTTTCTTTTTTCCTTATACAGTGGTACCTCACCTTACGATAATCCCAACAAGCAAAAAATCTAGGTTACGAAAAACATTTTCCAAAAATTTTTGTCTTTGGATACGAAACAAGTTCACATTACGAAAGCACCATCTCAAAAATTCAAACAATGCACGAGTTGCTCTCCCATTGGCTAGGAGGGATGACGCAGCTCCCTCCCATTGGCTATGATGGAGCTGTATCTCCATAAAAGCCGTGATGCTTTTCGTGTAAAGGACAGAGTTACTGTTGTTTCATGAGTTTTTCGAGTGTGCTCATTGCAACATTATTTTTTGGCTCAGGCGTTTAACCTTGAATAAACATTTGTAAGATTATAACGCTGCTAAGAAGACATGGTCAACACAAAGTAAGTACCGTCAAAAGTATGCTTTTATAATTTTAAAGGATTTTAGGGGCCTTGGAACGAATCACGCATTTTACATGTAAAATGCGGTTCTACTTATGAAAAATCCAGGTTACGAAACCGCTTCTGGAACGGATTAATTTCGTAAGGTGAGGTACACTGTACATCCCTTGTTATTTCGTGCTTCAATTCATGCGGCTTCAGTGCATCGCGTTTTTTTTTTTTTTTTTTTTTTTTTTAAATATTCATCGAATTAAGAAATAAGGAAATTAAGGAAGAATAGGGGAAAATGTTAAGGGAAATGCCCCAAAACAAGGCCACTTATGCAAAAAAAACCCAAAAAAACCCTGAACAAAAACAACCCAAAATCTTTCATCAAAAACTAGTTACATTTTTGTGAGGTGCGCATCTGAGTGTGTGAACGCGCATGTCTGTATGTGTGTGTATTTATATTTTATTTACATCTTGTGCATTATTTTTTCATGTTTAATTGTTATTATAAGCATTTATAGCATTGAATATATATTTATTGATACAGTCGGCCCCCAATTTACAAAGCCCTTTTTGTACGAAATCCCCGGATTATGAAAAACATTTTCTGGAGTTTCCGTCCCCGAAATACGAAACAACCCCCTCTTACGAAAAGAAATTCAAACGCGCCAATCAAAATTTTCACACAACGCTCGAGTTGCTCTATCATTGGCTGTCTCTCAACATCCCACCCGCTGGCCTCCCAGATAGAGACAGAAGGAAGCTTCACTCTTTAGTTTTTAGTTAGTTTTTTTAAGTGGTTTTAATTCAGAAAATGTTTAATAAATGTGGGTGCATTTGAGCTCATCTGGAATCTCGATCCCGCAAGGAATCAAATTAAAGTTGAGTTTGTCAAGCAGGGAATGCTCTTTGAATTCACGTCTTGTGGGCGTGGCCCACAGTGCACGCACGAGAGAGGGGGGGAGAGAGAGAGAGATAGAGAGCGAGAGAGAGAGAGAAGGAATAACGCTTTAGTTTTTAGTTTAGTTTTTAAGTTGTTTTAATTCAGTAAATGGTTAAGCAGGGAATGCGCTTTGAATTCATCTCTCGTGGGCGTGGCCCGCAGCACGCGACGAGAGATAGAGAGAAGGAATAACGCTTTACTTTTTCGTTTAGTTTTTTAAGTTGTTTTAATTCAGTTAATATTTAATAAATGTGGGTGCATTTGAGCTCATCTGGCATCCCGATCCCTCAAGGAATCAAATTAAAGTTGAGTTTGTCAAGCAGGGAATGTGCTTTGAATTCCACACAGGTAGACTACATCTTGTGTAGGCGATGTAATTTGAAGGAAGTCAGTGACTGCAAAGTAGTAGCGGATGAGAGTGTTGCCAAACAACATAGGATGGTGATGTGCTGGATGACACTGATGGTGAGGAAAGTGAATAAGGCAAAGGCAGAGCAGAAGACAAAGTGGTGGAAGCTGAAAAAGGAAGAGGGCCGTGTTGTCTTTAAGGAGGAGTTGAAACAGGCTTTGGGTAGTCAGGAAGTGCTTCCAGATGACTGGACAACTACAGCTAATGTGATCAGGGAGACAGGCAGGAGAGTACTTGGTGTGTCCTCTGGAAGGAAAGTAGATAAGAAGACTTGGTGGTAGAATGAGGAAGTGCAGGAGTGTGTACAAAAGAAGAGGTAAGCTAAGAAGAAGTGGGACATAGAGAGGACTGAAGAGAGTAAACAGGAGTACAGGGAGACACAGCGTAAGGCGAAGGTAGCGGTGTCAAAGGCCAAACAGAGGGTGTATTATGACTTGTATGCTCGGTTGGAAAGTCAAGAGGGAGAAAATGATTTATACAGGTTGGCACAGCAGAGAAATAGAGATGGGAAGGATGTACAGCAAGTTAGAGTGATTAAGGACAGAGAGGGAAATGTATTGACTGATGACAGAAATGTGCTGGGAAGATGGAAAGAATACTTTGAAGAGCTGATGAATGAGGAAAATGCGAGAGAAAAAAGAGTAGAAGAGGTGACCATTGAGGACCAGGAAGTAGCAAAGATGAGTAAGGGTGAAGTGAGGAGGGCATTGAAGAAAATGAAGAATGGAAAGGCAGTTGGTCCTGATGACATACTGGTGGAGGTATGGAAGTGTCGAGGAGAGGTAGCAGTAGATTTCCTGACAAGAACATTCAACAAGGTCTTAGAGGGTAAGAGGAGGCCAGAGGAATGGAGAAGTGTGATTGTGCCCATTTTTAAGAACAAGGGAGACGTGCAGAGTTGTGGCAAGTACAGAGGGATAAAGTTGTTGAGCCATACGATGAAGTTATGGGAAAGAGTAGTGGAAGCTAGACTAAGGGCAGAGGTCAGCATATGTGAGCAACAGTTTGGTTTCATGCCAAGAAAGAGCACCACAGATGCTATGTTTGCTTTGAGGATGTTAATAGAGAAGGTCAGAGGGAGCTGCATTGTGCTTTTGTGGATCTGGAGAAAGCATATGACAGGGTGCCGAGAGAGGAACTGTGGTATTGCATGAGGAAGTCTGGAGTGGCAGAGAAGTATGTCAGAGTGGTGCAGGACATGTATGAGAGATGTAAGACATTGGTGAGGTGTGCTGTTGGTGTGACAGAAGAGTTCAAGGTGGAGGTGGGACTGCATCAAGGGTCAGCTCTCAGCCCATTCTTGTTTGCGATGGTGATGGACAGGCTGACAGACGAGGTTAGACAAGAATCTCCATGGACTGTGATGTTTGCAGATGAACAAGTGCAGGAAAATCTAGAGAGGTGGATGTACTTGGGCTCAAAAATCCAGAGCAATGGATAGTGTGGATAAGAGGTGAAGAAGCATATGTGGGAAGGTTGGAATGGTTGGAGAAAAGTGTCCAGTGTGATTTGTGATAGGAGGGTATCGGCAAGAATGAAAGGAAAAGTGTACAAGACGGTGTTTGATGCCAGCGATGTTGTATAATTTAGAAACAGTGGCCCTGGGGAAAAGACAGTAGGCTGAGCTGAAGGTAGCAGAGATGAAAATGTTGAGGTTCTCTTTGGGAGTAACGAGGATGGATAGGATCAGGAATGAGTACATCAGAGGGACAGCACATGTTCGATGTTTTGGAGACAAAGTCAGAGAGGCCAGATTTAGATGGTTTGGAGATGTACAGTGGCAGGATAGTGAGCATATTGGTAGTAGAATTCTGAGGTTGGAACTAACAGGCAGGAGGCCTAGAGGAAGACCACAGAGAAGATTGCTGGATATGGTGAAGGAGGACATGAAGGTAGTTGGTATGAGAGAAGAAGATGCAGAGGATATGTGGAGATGGTGGCAGATGATTCGCTGTGCCGACCACTGAAGGGAACAGCCGAAAGGAAAAGAAGATGGTTTGTTTGATGGGATACTGAACAATCAAGTACAGTGATGTATGAGAGATTTGGCAGTCGGGTTAGTTTCAGCCTTTCACTCAAGGCAGTATAGGGGTGCAGCCAGAGCAAAGACCAGTTTCATTTGCAAAGTGTTTATGCTACTAAGGTATACGCACAGAGTTGGTCACCCAGCGGAAATCCCTACTTAGAAAGGACAATGAGACCTGCATTTCCAGTCTAAACAGTACAGTTACCATATACTGTATAAATCTTAAGGCAGACTTATGATTTCATTCAGTCATAGTGAGACCTTGTTGCTGTGCAACTGTTTTACAACGCATTTACTTTATTTTTCAAATTTGAGATGAATTGTTGTCAAAACTTACATCCACCAGGACACCTGTAATTCTCCAGCCTGCCAGTCCTGATACACCATTTTGCATCAGACTGTTTCAGTGATAGTTTCACTCTGGTGTGTTTGAAGCTTATATGATTGTGATTGGAATTTCAGTTGAATTTCTGCTGATGTCCTGAGGTTTCCATGCACAGCAGTTTGAAGAGGTTTTGCTGAATAACAGAATGGCACAGTAAATGGGGGGAGGGGGGCACATCCTTTGGGTGCTGGTTATGCAGGTCAGAGGAAATCAGCTAGTTCACTGTTTTGAGCTGACAGGAAAGTGAACATAAAGCATCTATCTCACATAAACGTGGAGTCCATTGTTGATGACAGTCGGTTATTTGCCTTTCGGGGTTCAGTCAGCATTTTCCTACAAGTAGACTATACATTTACTGCAAAGTACATGACAGCCAGGGAGTTACCTTGCGAAATAGTATTGTTTGGCTTCCCATCTGTGAAACATTGGTCTAAAGCCGCTTCATCTTAATTAGGGTCACATGGAGGCAAGTGCCCGTCTCGACTGACTCAGGGCGAGGGCGGGGTAGGACCTGAGTAGCTCACCAGGCCAACACACAACCATTCGCATGCACACCTCAGGGCAATCTGGAATAGCATTCAGCGTACTGTACATTTTTTGTACTGTGGGAGTAAACCAGATTACCTGGAGGAAACTCACCCAAGTACGGGGAGAACATACATACCCGCACACAGAAAAGGCTGAGCCCAGAATCCAACACAGGCCTTCTTCCTGTGGCCAAACGTGCAAACTACTGCCGCTTCCAGTGCGGTGACTTCTGGTAAACAAGGCAGGCATGGTCAGGGTTCTCACTGTCAAGTGGCCACGTGAGACTAAATTTAAGCTGATAACTACTCCGTACAACCGTGGTGAGCAAAAAAGCAAGTCAGAATCTGCAACATACTCAACTTTTAGATGGAAGCACTACAACAACGAATGACATCACATTCCTGTTCTACCTGCTGAGAACAAGCTGATACCTGTTTTTACACAGATCCATTGTCCTGTTTCAAAGACCATCCCTGTACACCAAACTAAACAACTAGCGTAAAACTGACCCGATGTGGATTCATGTCCCAGAGAGTGAGGTGCGAAATAAGTGGACAACACAACGCTGCATCAGCATCTAGTAAGATGTAGAAGCTTTTGTGCTTTGGAAATAGGAATATCCCTGCGCATACTGTTGATGTTTGTAAATTATAATGGTTGGTAACAACTGTGTTGGGGTACTTCTAGAAGCTGTTGTCTCCACACAATTGAAGTTGTTGAGTAGCACGTTTTTGTGATTTTGAAGTATGTTGTAGAAGGGACTGTACAGAAGTGGGAAATGAATTATCGCAGAGAGGTGCACAGATGGTCTTGGATTAAGAATGTCAGTGTCAGACGTGTCACACCCCTGTGCTGCCAGTTTGTATGAACCGTCTGTACTGGAATCATTTCTTTTTCTGTTTCTTCCAGTCATTGTGTCTTAAATGAGCAACATCGTAGTTTGCCATTTTGGATTTAGACCTTACAATTTAGGAAGGTGACGTGGAATAGATGCACAACCTTCCCTCCAAACGTAGGGTGTGCAGACAGGACTACAGACCACACTGCTCACAGGAGAAGATTGGCAGAGCATGTGGACTCTCAAGAACTTAGTCTTTTTCGTTTTCCCTTAAATGTATGAATGACTTTTTTTTACAGAACCAAACTGAAAGACGTGTGGAGAAGAGAATTTTACCAATTCGCAACAGATGAGCTATCCTTTGTAAATCATTTCCGGATGACCTCGCTGCATTCATCAATAAGTGTCTCGTTGCTTACATTTTCCCCCCTTTTTCAGACACCTTGGGAAGGTGGCTTGTTCAAACTGCGGATGCTTTTTAAGGATGATTACCCGTCCTCGCCTCCTAAATGTGAGTGATGAATGGCGTTTTTGGGTACGATCACCTCTTCACACATCAGTCTGTGCTTGCTTTGGATGGGTTAAATGCATGGGAAATAATTTCCCTTTGGGGGATTAATACAGTATTTCAAAATCAAATCTTTGTTCTCTCTGTAAAGATGATTGTTTGTATTGATCTCTAATGGCCTTTAAATTTGTTCAGGTAAATTTGAGCCACCACTCTTCCACCCCAATGTTTATCCATCTGGCACAGTATGCCTTTCAATTTTAGAGGAGGATAAAGACTGGAGGCCAGCCATTACAATCAAGCAGGTAAGCAGATTATAACAAGTGCTTTTTACTTTCCATGGAAACTATTTTTGGAAGGTGTTTCTCTCCTCATGCTGGGATTCTGTGTGTTATTAAAGCTCGTATTCTTAAACCTGCATGACCTAAGGGCTGACTGTGAAAAATAAGCACTTTTGGTGAATAATAGTTTGTTTAATAAAAGAAAATCTGCTCAAAATCCAAAACTCCTCAGATTAATGAGTTTGGAATACTGTATACTCTAATGATTGAGTTTAGATTCAAAAACTGTGTTATGCAGTTAGAGAGGGAAAAGGCAGATTTCCATGAGTCTCTGTCACTTTCACTCCTCTCATTCTCATTCACTTTTCCCCCCTCACTTCTTTCACTCACTCACTCACTCTTCTCTCTGCTCTTGCTCACTCAATCTGTCACCTTTGCTCACACTTCTCTTTTCTTTTCTTTTACCCAGTCTCACTCTCTCACTCAGTTTCCCCCTATCTGTCAGACTTTTCCCTCACTTACTGACTCCTCATCTGTCACTGACTCTTTCCTCATTCTCGCTTACTCTCATACTGTTCTCTGTCTCACTCACTCATCCAGTCGCTCACCTGTTACTGATACTACCCTCCCTCTCTCTCTCTCTCCATCACTCGTTATTTTCTCTCTCTCTGTCTCTCCCCATCTATCACTTACTCTTTTCTCTTTTTTCTTTTGCTTTCTTTCTTTGTCTTTTCCCTTTTACTCTTTCACTAACTCACTGTGTCACCCCCACACAGTCTCTCTCTCACTCACTCACTCACTCACTCACTTAATCTCTCACTCCCCTGCTTCACTGCTCTCTCATGATTTCAATGCAAAAGTTTCCATTTCGCTCGTGACATATTGCAAAAACCACCGCCTCCAGGTGTTTCAATGTTTTTTGTGATATTTGAGGTTTTTTTTTTTTTGTTTTTAATTGTTGTTATTATTCACATGCTTCCATTATTATATAGTTTTTCCAAGTACGCATTTGTGACCCATCACAGCAAAGTAGGCATTAATTCAGAATTTATTAACTGTTACGCTGCAGGGAGCTGCAATACCTGCTCATGATGACGTACTTGAGAAATGTGGTGAGCTGAGGTCATGGCTCTGCTGTACATATGTGGCGAGTCGTTGTTGTGGCTTTCCATACAGAGCATAACAAACGGCTATAGATTGGATAGAATCTACCTTATCTTATAAATATTTCCAATGAAAAAGAAAGATTAGTAAATGTGATTGGAAATTTGATTGACTGTTGTTGAAATATTATATACAGGGATTTCACTTTCTGCAGTTAATTGGGAACGAGATCCCCCCCGCGACCACCGAATCCCACGAAGTAGGATCACCCCTCCACACACACACTGACGTATACCTACATGTATCTTCTTGTTCTTTTCCTTTCGGCTTTTTCTATTTTTAGGGGTCGCCACAGCGAATCATCTGATTCGCACGTTTTATTTGGCATAGGTTTTTACGTCAAATGCCCTTCCTGACACAATCCTTTAGCAAGGGGCAGAAACACGCTGACGGCTTAGCAGCCTACTCTTTCCAAAAGTCAGCAATGGTTCTTTTGCATGCCTCACACCATATTCAATGAGAGACATGGCCCGCCTTTGATAACCCAGTTAGCTGCACTGGGGGGACAGTGACAACCTTACGGGGAGTGGGACTCGAACCCCCAACCCTAGGATCAGCGATCCAGCGCCTATACCACTAGGCCACCAGTGCCCATGTATATGTGTATATAATATCAGTGAATACATGTTCAACTCTATAAATGCTCATAAGAACAATTAAACATTAAAAAAATAATGCAAAAGATGCAAATAAAATATACCGTATTCGACGTAATAAGCACCCCCCCTCCCCAATTTGATTTGATTTAAAATGTCTGAAAACTGGTCCAAATGGCTCTTTGAACGGTAAAGGTTGCCGACCCCTGAACTAGAAGTATCCAAAATACTAAGGCAGGTTCCATTCTGATGATGACCTTGTTTCATACAACATTCATCTTCTTCGTACTTATGCAGCAAGTTTTCCTTCCTGAATCATGTCAAGCAGTTCTACTTTTTCATGCAGCGTCATTATCTTTTCTGGTGCTTCAGCGCTTTACCAGAAGACGGAGAAGGTGCGCAGTGTTTGGGTGACATGACGGAGCATAAGTATAACTAAAAACACACACACGAAAAAAGCACAGGCACAAACTATGTGTGAATGAGGAAAAAGGGGTGTTACATCATCTCGACCAATCAGCAGGAGGGAGAACAGTCATTGGCTGAATTTGAATGACGTGACAGTTGCTCGGCAATCCACGAACATGGGGACCCGTGAGTGCAAAACCGTGAATAGTCAAGGGCCTACTGCATGTGTGTGTGTGTGTGTGTGTGTGTGTGTGTGTGTGTGTGTGTGTGTGTGTGTGTGTAGCGTGTGCATATATATATGTGTATATATATATATATATATATATATATATATATATATATATATATATATATATATATATATATATATATATATATATATATATATATATATATATATATATATATATATATATATATATATATATATATACATATATATACAGTGATACCTCGGCTCACGAACATAATTGGTTCCCAGAAAGTGTGTGTAAGGCGAAAAGTTCGTCTTCCAAACATTTATTTCCCATAAGAAACCATTAAAATGAGAATAATCTGTTCCCAGGTCCCCATAAAACATAATTTTCTACTAAATAAGCCTTAAAACTACACAAAAATATACCTTATTTTATGTATAATAAATGTGCTATTGTATTGTAATTAAAGAAATAAACTGTACTGTATAATAAAGTCGTTTTATTTACCTTTGTGATGGTAGTTGATGGCTTGATGGAATGGAGTGGGAGGAGGAGGGAGGGAGGGACTTACTGTTTGGAAGGAGAGTTTGGAAACACCTACTGTTTGGAAACACCCTTAGCCACACACGCACCCTTAATAGCTTCCTTGTTCTTAAGGATGGGAGCAATGGTAGACTTAGCGTACTGGTACTGGGACGCTAAGTCACACAAACGCACACCTCGTTCGTGTTTTTCAATGATCTCCGCCTGTGGTGGGGTCTTTTTCGGTCCCATAATAGCAAAAGTACACTCAATATGGTCCAAAATGTCTATCAAACACAAACCACTTCCGCACTCAAAGAAAGGGGGTGACGAACTGGGACGCCTTGAGCGTGCGTCAGCTTCTCGTGGCCGCCTGTTCGACCGTGTGGTTTGGTTCGTCCGCCGAAAACTAGTTCGTCAGCAGAGACTATATGCTCGCGAATTTAATGTTCTTGAGGCGAAAAGTTCGTGAGCTTAAGCGTTCATCAGCGGAGGTTTTACTGTGTGTGTGTGTATATATATATATATATATATATATATATATATATATATATATATATATATATATATATATATTTATACCAGACCTTTTTCACATCGATGTACCCAATATATCAGCATGCATTGCATATGAGCTGTTGGGGAAACAAGCCCAACAGACGGGAAGAGAGAGCAGGCGGTGTTGAAATAGCCCGTCCTGTACTTACAAGTCATTTTGTGTTCAACTGTAGGGTTTGTTTTTTTTTTTTTTTTTTTTTGGGGGGGGGGGGGGGGTGAAGTATCAAACCAAAGTGAAAATGCATTATAAGTGAAGAGTGAAGTACAATTTTTAAAAGTAAGTAGAAAATTAATACAAATAAGCCAAAGGGGAGTTGGGCATAAAATGGCATAATCCATGTTTTAATAAAAAGCTACTTACAATGCAGTGAATGAAATTGATCCAAAGCCTCAGATTTAATTTTCGTAAGAATTTTCCCCTCTTTCGGCTGTTCCCTTCAGGGGTCGCCACAGCAAATGTCCATCTCTCCCTATCCTCTGCATCTTCTACTCTTACTCCAACGACCTTCATGTCCGCCTTTACCACATCCATAAATCTTCTCTTTGGTCTTCCTCTGGGCCTTTTGTCAAATTCACTAATAAAATATCGAATACAGTATCAAATATAACCTTTAACGTTCTCTGTGATGCGATCTTTCTGCTTGTAAATGGTTCCGATGGTCGACGGAGCCATTTGGAAGAAACGTGCAACAGTCGCATGTTTTTCACCAGCATCGATTTTCTTGATAATAGCCATCTTCGTTTCTAACGAGATGTCCTGCAGCCTTTTCTGATTACCACCATCACTCGTAGGCTTACACTTCTGACCAACCATATTTGCTTAGGGTTACAAAAGTCCACAAAACAGTGCAAACACAAAGATCACAGAGACGACGTCTTAATACAAGGGAAACACACAGTGAACTGGGCAGAAGGAGGGCACGTTCAGTCTGTCGTTTGTAAACAATGGACGCAGCATCATGTGTAAGTAATGTATTACGTCCAAAAGGAAATCTCTGAGTTTTAATAGAAACTAGGGCTGGGGGATATATCAATTTTATAAAGAACGGGTAGCATGCTATACCCCATGTATCGCCCAACAGTTATTTTTTTAGAGTTAAAAAAATAACACCTCCAGAATCACCAGAATATAATGTAACTCAGCCAATTTTGAGAAGGCCATTTCTTTTTTTTAATTCCGTTTGGTCGATTCCTCTCCTGTAAACCCAACACAACAAAAAAATTCAGAAATAAAATAATTTTTCAAATAAATTATGCCTGAAACAAGGTCTGAAGTCTCCTTTTTACAAATGAAGACAAACAAAGATAAAACCATTTTTTATTGACCAGTTTTGTCATTTATGGGGACGCCGTCGTCTAATGGTTAAAGGCGCTGCTTTGACCGAAAGGTTGCTGGTTCAGGTTCCAAAACAACAGGAAAAATGCGACAATGGTTGAGTGAGCAGCACCTTCCCTTCATAAATGGCTGAAGTGCCCTTGAGCAAGGCACCTTACCTCTAACTGCTCTCTGGGGGCCTCCAAAGTGTGTGGCAGCCTACTGCTCTCAGTGTGTGTGTGTGTGTGTGTGTGTGTGTGTGTGTGTGTGTGTGTGTGTGTGCGCGCGTGCGTGTGTGAGTGCATGTGCGTGCGTGTACTTACTTTGGATGATTTAAATGCAGAGGTAATAATTTACTTTATGGGAATAATACAGTATATAAAAAAATGAGGTGTCACTTCTGATAGTCTTTTGTGACAGACGTTTATATTGCCACCATCTGTAGATGTGCACAAGGAACACTTTTTTTATGGGTAAATATGCATGCACAGGCATACACGATTTACTTTCAGTAGTTACTGTGA
This sequence comes from Plotosus lineatus, assembly GCA_024760905.1. Classification (NCBI taxonomy): domain Eukaryota; kingdom Metazoa; phylum Chordata; class Actinopteri; order Siluriformes; family Plotosidae; genus Plotosus; species Plotosus lineatus. The sequence continues at coordinate 61,227,407 of CM045728.1, read as the reverse complement.
TAGGGCAATGAAAGGACCGGTTTGGTGCAAAAAAAGTTTGTTGTTAAATTCGGAGTGCACGCAGCAAGTTAAGACCTTCGGAATAATAATTTAAAAGGCATTTGTCAATATAAATTTTATTTATTTGTTTATTTTAGAGATTCCAAATATAGTATTACCATTGTAATATATGGGAACATAACCTATTTCATTATTTAATTTGAATGTTATGACATGCGCAACATGTCCAGTTCGTTTGTTTCGTCTTACAAAACAAATCACCCACAGTGATGTGGAAATAATCAGTTTTTGGTCACATACCTACCCAATCTGAACTGTGAAGCAAAAATATATTTATGCATTTGCAAAAAAAACCCTCATTCCATGATAACATGCAGGAGAAAGCACTTTTTTCAGCAAAGAAGGAACCATCTACTTCAATGGAAAACCACGCTTGAAAAAGTAAATTGGCTTTTTGTTTGTTTTCCTCAGCATATTTTCTCTGTACTTTGTAAAGCTGTGAGTATTTCTTTGTGTCGGAAAATAGGATTATTTTATGAAAGGAGTATTATTTAATATATTATTTTTAGCTGTTTTTTGCATGTACATCTATAGCTGTGTGATAATTGAAGTGCCTGCATGATATTTTGGTATGTATGTGTATTGCCATTCACTAATAATTAAGATTTGATTTTTTTTTATTCATTTCCCAAAGAAGCAAAGGAAATGCAAACAAAAATAAGTGCAAATTTGATTCAAGCATTATAAGGGGGAAAAAAAAAAAATATATATATATATATATATGTCTAGTGATATAGGGTGCTGGATTGCTGATCCAAAGGTTGGGGGTTCGAGTCCCATTCTCCACAAGGTTGTCACTGTCCCCCCCCAGTGCGGCTAACTGGGTTATCAAAGGCGGGCCATGTCTGTCACTGTCTATGGTGAGAGGCATGTAAAATAACCATTGCTGACTTTCGTAAAGAGTAGGCTGCAAAGTCGTCAGCGTGTTTCTGTCCCTTACTGAAAGGGTTGTGACAGGAAGGGCATCCGACGTAAAAACCTCTGCCAAGTCAAATGTGCGAATCAAATGGTTCGCTGTGGCGACTCCCGAGTAAAAGGGGAAAAAGCCGAAAGGAAGACAGACACATATATATATATATATATATATATATATATATATATATATATATATGTAATTATCTACAGTGGTACCTCACCTTACGAAATTAATCCGTTCCAGAAGTGGTTTCGTAACCTGGAGGCCCCCAATACTACCCACCTAAACAGGTACCACTCTGTGTGTGTGTGTGTGTGTGTGTGTATATATATATATATATGTGTGTGTGTGTATATATATATATATATATATATATATATATATATATATATATATATATATATATATACTTCTTCGGCTTTTCCCTTCAGGGGTCGCCACAGCGAATCATCTGCCTCCACCTTACCCTATCCTCTGCATCTTCTAATCTTACTCCAACTACCTTCATATCCTCCTTCACCACATCCATAAATCTTGTCTTTGGTCCTCCTCTAGGCCTTCTGCCTGGTAGTTCCAACCTCAGCATCCTACTACCAATATACTTACTATCCCTTCTTTGTACATGTCCAAACCATCTCAATCTAGCCTCTCTGACTTTGTCTCCAAAACCTCTTACATGTGCTGTCCCTCTGCTGTACTCATTCCTGAGCCTATCCATCCTCGTTACTCCCAAAGAGAACCTCAACATTTTGTGTGTGTGTGTGTGTGTGTGTGTGTGTGTGTGTGTGTGTGTGTGTGTGTACACACACACACACACACACACACACACACACACCGTGTTCGACGTAATAAGCGCCCTTTTCAAATAAGCGCCCTCCCCAAAGTTTTTGATCTTGCATCTAATGTGTACTCCCATGTGTACTCGAAGCAAAATCATCGATCAAACTTACCAATTTTATTCAGTCAGTCTCTGTAACTGTAAAATGAGGCGTTCACGGCCTGTAAAAGTGAGTTTACATGGTATTTCTTGACCCCCTGCCACTGGGGAATGTCTATAATGTTCATCAGTAACAACACATGTGATTGTTCCGCCGTACTTTAAAAAACAGGAAAATAATTTGCTGTGTTCTCTTGGTAAATGCCCAATAATTGATGAACCATTAGAAACTGCTACAGCAAAATTGTCGGATGCTCTGAATGAATGGAGCGATGAGCCAGATGTGGACCTATCAGAAAGTGACGAGTTTTTCCCACCCGATTCTCGTGCTCGCTAACTTTGTAAATTTAAAGACGTTCCTGGCCATGTGCTTTTATTTATGTCTGTGGTGATCGGTTTAACTTGCAATGTGCTAAATTTAACATTCGTGTTGATGGGTTCAACGTGCCATGTGCTAAAGTTGTCATTCGTGTTGATTGGCTCATTTTACTTAGGAAAATGTTTAAATGTACCGGGAGGGAAAAGTAAGGGAATGAAAAATCTTTTTTTTTCTCTTAAATTTATTCTGTTTTCAGTTTTTTTCAGCTTTAATGCAAGTAGTCTGGTTGATTCCACAAAATGAACAACACAAATACCAGTAAAACTCTTTTCTTGTTCTGTTATTCATGTTTTCCACCTCGATGGTAATAAGCACTTACAGTTCCACTTCACTGGTAACATTTTAATAAGCGCCCACCCACTCCAATTTTTCAAGTGCCTTGGGCGCTTATCATGTCGAATACGGTATACAGTGGAACCTCAGAATGCGAATGCTCTAGAAAAAAACAAGACCGAGATAGAGGAAAATTGCATGACTTCTGGAAGTTGTTGATACTATATATGTTTTGGGGAACTCCAGAAGTTGTTGATACTATGTATCACCCTAAAAGCTGTCCTGGGGAAGTCCAGAAGTTGTTGATACAGTACTATGTACGTATCACAAGCACTAAAGCTAGGGCCAGAGCACTAAAGCTAACTAATCACTAACGCCATATACCACCTCCAGCGACAAATACGATTTAGAGTACCGAACAGAAAAACCACAGATTTCCTTATAGGCATAAAGGCCGAAATGAAGCTGAAGAGTATGTATGTGTGTAAGCTAAGCTAAAGCGCTATCAGCACTGTGAACACCTTTAACTATGAGGTCATGAGCCACTTCCGTAAGGTTTTGAAAAGAAGGCAGAAACAAGCCACGTTAGAAATGTTCTTCAAGAAAAGAAAGGAACATTCTGAAGAAGAGTCATCCATGCAAAGCGGTAGCAAGAGAAAAAAAAGCACATTTTGCTGATTTACCTGAAGGGTAATCCGCTTCTCTTTCGCTCCAACATTTACATATGCCAACTGCTCACCACTACCACAAAGGTTAAAATTCTTATCTTTATTGTTGTTATGCTTTAACTTTTTTGTGGTTTTTATTTTAATGTGTTATGGTCTCTCTCAGGTGTGCGTTTTATTGTTCACAGAGTGCGTTTTATTGTTCACGGGTTAGGCACTCAATCAAAAGGGGTGTGTTTTATTGAAAAAGAGTGCGTTTTTTAAAAACGAGTGCATTTTATTGTTCACAGGGAAGGCACTAGATCACAGGGAAATCGTAGTCACTGTTAGAGATGCGGAGAAACACGAAAATCAAACTAAACTGTGCTCCACCAGTTCCCACTTTAGTTCGATTTCCGTGTTTCTAGTGCCCCAGTGCCCGTGCTCTAGTGCCTTCCTTGCGAACAATAAAAGACACCTGTTTTCATAGATGAAACGGGGAAATGGTAGTCACTGCTAGAGAGACAGAAACGTATCTCACAACACAGCCCATAACATAGTGTACCGTATTCAATAATTTTTTTTCACTTAATTTGCGGACCTATGGTACGAGTTACGGTACTGTTAACTTCTGTTCAAAAGATGACGGAACGGATTAAGACCATTTACATTATTTGTAATGGGAAAAGCAGATTGGGAATCCGAACAAATCGGAATCTGAGCAGCCGTCTTAAGTTCGAGTATCGAGGCTCCACTGTGTATGTGTGTGTGTGTGTATATACTAGTCCTTCTCAAAAAATTAGCATATTGTGATGAAGTTCATTATTTTCTGTAATGTACTGATAAACATTCGACTTTCATATATTTTAGATTCATTCCACAACTGAAGCAGTTCAAGCCTTTTATTGTTTTAATATTGATAAGTTTGGCAAAAAAAGTAAAGAAAAACCAAAGATCCCTATCTCAAAAAATTAGCATATTTCCTCTGACCTCTTCACATAATTATGTTCAGCCCCTGGCAGCAATAACTTCAACCAGATGCTTCCTGTAGCTGCAGATCAGTCTGGCACATCGATCAGGACTAATCTTGGCCCATTCTTCTTTACAAAACTGCTGTAGTTCAGTCAGATTCCTGGGATGTCTGGCATGAATCGCTGTCTTGAGGTCATGCCACAGCATCTCAATGGGGTTCAAGTCTGGACTTTGACTTGGCCACTCCAGAACGTGTATTTTGTTCTTCTGAAACCATTCTGAAGTTGATTTACTTCTGTGTTTTGGATCATTGTCTTGTTGCAGCATTCATCCTCTTTTTAGCTTCAACTGTCTGACAGACGGCCTCAGGTTTTCCTGCAAAACATCCTGATAAAGTTGTCCAGGCCCCGAGGCAGCAAAACAGCCCCAAACCATGATGCACCCTCCACCATGCTTCACGGTGGGGATGAGGTGTTGATGTTGGTGAGCTGTTCCATTTTTCCTTCACACATGACGTTGTGTGTTCCTCCCAAACAATTCAACTTTGGTTTCATCAGTCCACAAAATATTTTGCCAAAACTTCTGTGGAGTGTCAAAGTGCCTTTTTGCGAACATTAAACGAACAACAAGGTTTTTTTAGACAGCAGTGGCTTCCTCCTTGGAGTCCTTCCATGAACACCATTCTTGGCCATTGTTTTACATATAGTTGATGGGTGCACAGAGATATTGGACTGTGCCAGTGATGTCTGTAAGTCTTTAGCAGACACTCTAGGTTTTTTTTTTTTTTACCTCTCTGAGTATTCTGCGCTGAACTCTTGGCATCATCTTTGGTGGACGGCCACTCCTTGGGAGGGAAGCAACAGTGCCGAACTCTCTCCATTTGTAGACAACTTCTCTGACTGTTGATTGATGAACATCCAGACTTTTAGAGATGGTTTTGTATCCTTTCCCAGCTTTATACAAATCAACAATTCTTGATCGCAGGTCTTCAGACAGCTCTTTTGAGCGAGCCATGGTGCACATCAGACAATGCTTCTCATCAAGACAATTCTTATCAGGTGTGTGTTTTATAGTGGGCAGGGCAGCTTTAAGCCACTCATCAGTGATTGGGCACACACCTGACTTAAATTGTTTGGTAAAAATTGGTTTCAATTGCTCTTTAAGTCTCCTTAGGCAGAGGGTTCAGTTACTTATTCCTCCCCCTTCTGTCATTGTTTGCATGCGATCTTCATTAAAATATGAAAACCTATAAATGGTTGGGTGGTTTTAGTTAAAGCAGACACTGTTTTTTCATCTGTGTGATTTTGACAAAGATCAGATCACATTTGATGGTGATATTATGCAGAAATGTGAGAAATTCCAAAAGGTTCAGATACTTTTTCATACCTGTGTGTGTGTGTGTGTGTGTGTGTGTGTGTGTGTGTGTGTGTATATATATATATATATATATATATATATATATATATATATATACAGACGCTCCCCGACTTACGTTTTTAATTGGTTCCGGACGGTTGAACGTAAGTTGTTACAGTGACGTATGACGCTCATACTGTACTATACATCCATAAATACCAATACCGTATCTCATAAAATACCGAGTTACTTTACATGAAGCTTAAAACAGCCAATCAATGCTTACAATATGTGAGGCACTCAATAGTGAAAATAGTGGACTTGTAAAAGTAGTGTACTTCTGTAGGTTATACAGACTTCTGGTCTTTCAAGTGCACAAGGGTGCCATAGAACTCGTTTAGAACACAGCCTGCACTGATGTGAATCCCAGCAAAGCGGAGAGTTCTTTCTTTTGTGTAAGTAAGTAAGTACTGTAAACTCAAGAGATGCATACAAAGAACAAGTACAAATCCTAATGAATATTAATATAAAAATAAGTGTACACTCTTAAGATTCTGCTCAAAGATAATAAATATCTGTAATTGTTCTGTAATTTGTGCATTCGGGTTTTCATTCATATTACAACCCTCTTTGCTTAACTGAGTATGCATGGTAGATTGTGCCAATCTGAGCAGATAGTTAATTCATCTCTGTGTATGAGACTTGCACCCATGCTACTAGGCTTACACTTCTGACCAACCATATTTGCTTAGGGTTACAAAAGTCCGCAAAACAGTGCAACACAAAGATCACAGAGACGATGTGTTAACACAAGGGTAACACGCTATATGTATGTGTGTGTATATATATATATATATATATATATATATATATATATATATATATATATATACACACACACATATAAAAAATTTTCATAGATAGTGGTCAATCAGATTGCTTTGTTCTCGTGTGTGTGTGTGTGTGTGTGTGTGTGTGTGTATGTGTGTGTGTGTGTGTGTGTGTGTGTGTGTGTGTGTGTGTGGCTATTTAGAAAAATTAGTAATTTTCACGAACCCGGTGAGAAGGTTAATATGGCACTTAGTGGAACATTTTTTGAATAATCTGATACATGAAAATAAGATTTTTTTTTTTTAATAAATAAGCTAAGGTATAGAGCCCTTCTGTACAAATTAAGGTAATCCTGATATTTTAGTACAAAGAGAAATGTATGCTTTTAATACCATGTAAGTTTTGTTATGTTTGTGGATTTGCTTCATATGGGACAAACACTATACAGCTCAACTCTGAAGTGAGATTTGACAGCCTATTGTTTATATCTTAAAGCTTGCACTTGTAGAAGAGTTTCATAGATGAGCTAATAAGAAGCACGAACTCACAAACAAGATCTAAATATATCTCAAGAAAAGGGAAGTCTGTGGGTGGATGTTTGTCAGTTGGTTGCTTGCTGGCTCGATCTACATGTTGTTGTTTTAAGGTATGCACCTGGAAATATGCACTGCCATTATTGTCTTATTTAATTCACTTTAATTACATGACTAGGTTTTTAATAAATCTTTCATGCTGCCTCTTGTGAATATAAAGCACAGTGATTTATGTTCCTCCGACCTTAAGTGCATAAAAGACTACTGATGGAAATAGAACACGAAAGAATGTCTTCTATCTTGATAGATTGTGCATTCGTGAATTTGACTCCAAATAAATAACTTGAATTATTTAATAAATGGCTCTGTACAGATGATACAATACTGCTTTTGTATAATGTGTGCCTGAAGGGGGCAGAATGCGCTCAGGAAAGGTGGCAAGTTTGTCCTATTTACCTCAGAATTCAAAAGGAGAAACAGCAAAACATGTTCTTGCAGTAGTGTGTAGTGGAGGATAACAATGCAAAACAACAGCGTTTAATTCTTGAGAATTATTTTTATTAAGACTCAGTTCCTTTAGATTATCTGTATGTACTGTAATCATGAGAGTGATCCTAATATGTTCTTCTTTTAGCATTCCTATTACACATGATCTAAAATAATGTAAAACAAATATCCAACTCATAATTACATTCAATTAATAAATGTGATGTAAAATTTTGGATGATATTTTGCTACAATAGTTTTGATGTGTAATTCCTGTCAGTTTTTTTCATTTTGGTGTTCCATCTGTACATGTATATAGTTAAGAGGTGGTCCCTTCATTCTTTATCTCTATATTCATTTTTCCAGATCTTGCTAGGAATCCAGGAACTCCTAAATGAGCCCAATATTCAGGATCCTGCACAAGCTGAGGCGTACACAATTTACTGGTAATGTCAATGCAATTGGTTCAATGTGTTTATTCATTTTACTTGAGGGTGGAAAGAAATGCCTGGTTGGTATCATTGAATTTAATATGTAATCTCTAGCAAGTAGAGATGTGAAAATATGTCTTCAGATTGTATGAGAGATTTAGATTTAGATGATGGAGAGATGATGTATGAATGGAAGCTTTTTGGTGGAGACAAACTTAGTCTAAATAGTTGATGATTTGTTTCCATTTTTTCCACAGCCAAAACAGAGTGGAATATGAAAAAAGAGTCCGAGCACAGGCCAAAAAGTTTTCTCCATAAGCCTGAAGGTTTTGCTGAGAAAAAAATCTGGAGTGGATATTCGACAGCATCCCTGCAGTACTTCCTAGCTGCTCCTCTCATTACCCTTCTCCACTTTTGACTAATTTCCATGCAGGTGTGATGAAAACTGAATGTGCCATCGTCATGTCCAGTGACACCAACTGAACCGAGCGCTCCTTTAGCTCATAATTTGACTTTGTCTTTTAAAATAAAGAAAAATAAATAAATGAACAAACAAGCAAGTGGACGTCACCGTCTCCACCTATAGAAGCAAATCCGTGGCACCAGAACTTATTCCAGGAACCCTGGGATGCCGCACCTCTGCACGATTTCCATGTTTTCCCTCCTCTTGCACATTTGAATCGCAAGTGGCTTGCTAATTAGCTACCGAGATGAAAACCGAGTGTGTTTGATCAAGGAAAACGAAACTACACTACCCTGGCTGTTCTTTTTCTGAGGCCTGTCTCCTGAAGCACGATTTGGTGGTTAGCTATCTAAGACCACACTTGATTCGCTTTAACACTTGTGCGTACTGCCCTGTGGTGCTGGAGCAGGTTTTACTAGGCAGTGTCGTCATGGAAACTGCACACCTTAACCGATACAGGGCAAGGTCCAATATAAGAGCACGTATTATAAACGGCTCTCGGACCAGTCGTGTATTTATTTATTGTCTGATTACCAAAGCTTACTCATCCACATTCTCTCTGGGAAACTTCCCAGGTTTTGTTAACTTGTTGTTTTGCTGGATCCTTTATTTATTTATTTATTTATCTTCTCCCCACCCCCCCACTTCTGAGCTGATTGATGTAGGATTGAAAACATTATTTGACTAGCCATTGATGATGAATTAAGAGTGATCTTCAGAGTATGCGCTAAAGAACTCTTTTAGTCATGACAGTCCCTTTTTGTGACCAAATTAATCGACTCAAGACTGAACAAGCTGGTGTTATACAGAGCACCTCATTTGGTATTTTGGCTTGACTGTATGTTAGACACAGAGATCAGTATGCTCGGTGGATTCCTCTGTTCTGTCTTTTCCATGTTATTTGTGCATTTGACCTACATGCAGTTTGCAGAGCCTGTCTGTGCATACTCAAACGCTTGAATACCAAATCTCCTGAATCCTCGTGAGTTCCACAGAAAAATGCCCCACAATGGACAACTTGTTTATCGATGATGTGCAATATAGGTGTTTATAAATATATATATATATATATATATATATATATATATATCTCGAGATCCCCTGCGACCACCAAATTCCGCGAAGTAGGATCACCCCCCCAACTGATGTATACGTACATGTATATGTGTCTATAATATCAAGAAATACATATTCAATGTTATAAATGCTTATAATAACAATTAAGCATTAAAAATAATGCATAAGATTCAAATAAAATATAAATACACACACATACAGACGCGCGCACGCACTCAGATGCACACCGAACAAAAATGTAAGGAGGTTTTTTTTTTTTTTTTTTTTTGCATAACTGGCCTTGTTTTGGGGCATTTTCATATATATATATATATATATATATATATATATATATATATATAAATATGGGGATCCCTCGCTACTTTACGCTTCAATTCATGCAGTGCATCGCAGGTATTTTTTTTTAAATATTGCAAAATCAAGGCCAATTATGCAAAAAAACAAAAACAAATAAAACACCCTAAACAAACACAAACCAAAGAACAACTCAAAATCTCCCATCAAAACTACTTACATTTTTGTGAGGTGCGCATCTGAGTGCATGTACACGCATCTCCGTGCGTATGTGTGTATATATTTTATTTACATCTTATGCATCATTTATAAAAGTTTAATTGTTATTATAAGCATTTATGGCATTGGTATTTATTGATATTATATACACATAAACATGTGCGTATACGTCAGTCGGGGTTGATCCTACTTTATGGAATTCGGTGGTCACGAGGGGATCTCGGTCCCAATTAACACAGAAAGTGGGGGATCCCTGTGTGTGTGTGTGTGTGTGTGTGTGTGTGTGTGTGTGTATATATACGTGTGTGTGTGTATGTATATATATATATATATATATATATATATATATATATATATGTATATACACATGCACACGCACACATATATATATAGAGGTATATATATATATATATATATATATATATATATATATATATATATATATATATGTGTGTGTGTGTGTGTGTGTGTGTACACACCAGTGCTTCTCAATTACGTTCTGTGGTACCCCCTCTAGGAAGAAAAAAATATTTCACACTTCCCACCGCCCCGTGAGCGACTGTAAATAATATGATTTGTCTGTAAAATTATTAGTAACACCTCTACATAACATTGTATATTTATTAACATTAAAAACAAAAATAAATACAGTTCAACTTACAATAAATAAAAACTTCATTAACATGTTTTTTAAATCTGTAATAGAAAAGATTTAAATTCACCAATGTGCTTGAAATAAAAAAAAAAAAAAAACATCCGTATTTAAACTCATTCAACTTATTTATGGCTTAATATTTCCGTCTCTCTCCACCCTTCTCGTCATTCTTCTTCTTTTCCTTTCGGCTGCTCCCTTCAGGGGTCGCCACAGCAAATCATCCGCCTCCATCTCACCCAGTCCTCTGCATCTTCTTTTCTGACTCCAACGACCTTCATGTCTTCCTTCACCACATCCATAAATGTTTTCTTTGGTCTTCCTCTAGGCCTTCTGCCTGGCAGTTCCAACCTCAGCATTCTACTGCCAATATACTCACTATCCCTCCTCTGTACATGTCCAAACCATCTCAATCTAGCCTCTCTGACTTTGTCTCCAAAACATCTTACATGGGCTTCCACCCTTCTCTTCATTCCTGTTAGAATTTTTTCCATGTTGTTTGAGGGCTTGTTTACTGTAACTTCATATCGTTTTCTCGTGCAAAAAAAAACCCACTACACCATAGTGCGACAATGAATGCCTCTGCCAACTAGTGTAGTGGAGGTGCAATTATACTTAATTCCCGTACACTGTTCTATAAAAGCATGTTCTTCAGGGTCATACGCGCTCCCCCAGCATCACACCATGCCCCGTGCCCCCTTGGGGGACACGCCCCTCTATTTGGGTAGCACTGATATACACATACACACTGGAATATATATATATATATATATATATATATATATATATATATATATATATATATATATATATATATATATTTGTATTAGTTACCAACCCTAACCCCCTTCACTGGAAATAAGCACAAGCACTCTTCCGGCATGACGACACATCTGCATAAAATGCAGGGTCCATGGAGACATATTGTGTTCAGGTTAGAATAAAGTGGAGGGTTCTGTGAGTATTGAAGAATTTTGGCTTTAACAAATTTTGGATGAATGAGAATTGGATCCTTCTTTACAACAGTATATGATCTCAGTCATGGTCTTGTGGCTGAATAAACACATCTTTACAGCCACATCAAAAAATCTAGTGGAAACCCTTCCCAGAAGAGTGGAGCTTTTTAGGACAGCAAAGGTAGTGTAAGTAGTGTATGTAATAACACCCATTGTTTGGGAAAAGGATGATATTTACGCAGGTATCCAAATAGTTTTGACTGTGTAGTGTATACATCTAGTTTTGTTAGATGGGGAAAAGTAAAGTAATTAACAATTAAAATAAAAAAATTCAGAATTAATCAGAAGACATCCCCCATTTGGTGAAACGTGGTGCCTGAGACCACTTCTCACAATTGGCTTGCCATGACGAAAATGTACACATTGATCATGTGACCCAAGATCAATAAAATATGCAGAGTGAGGCAAAGTAAAATCAAACAGCATTTATTTGCATCATTAACTTTATATTATACAGTCTTGCTGGTTCTCAATCCATTTAATATTAAATCTGTTTCCTGAGACATTGCCCTGGTCAGAAAAAGTTGAGCAGATGGGATACATTGCTTAGATTTGCTACAGAGCTTCATTTGTGCAAAAATAAAGGCATTGAAAATAATCCACATGCAGCATCATAATGAAAACCAGAACGGCTTTCTGCTATTAGTTGTTTTTTGTTTTGGTTTTTTTGTCCTTTTTTGGGGGGAGGGGGGTACTTCATTCTCTTTACCAATTTTAATGATGTAAAACTTGCTATTACTTAACCATCAGTATTTCAACTGCTGTAAAATTATGCTTTTATACTTTCTTTTTGTTTTGTTTTTTTGTTTTTTTTTTAATTAGTGTCTATATTTTCTTTCCATTCCTGACGTGGGCTGAGTGTAGACAGCATGTTGTAATATACAGTATGATAGATTTTTTGCTGCCTTGGCAAAACAAAAAACTCTAAGCAAATAAATCAATTTACAAAAAAAGCCCACAGAGTAAAAAGATATACATTGATCTGTGTTGGTGCTTTCGTTCTTGTAAGTGTTTAGAGTAAATAAAATGTTTATACATTGCCAGACTGCTATTGTCTGAGTCCTTTGGAGCTTTTTACATCTTTGCATGAACACATGTTCCTATGCATGAGGTTTAAATAATGCAGGTTCCACCTGCAGAGGGTTGTCATCAATGCCACCTAAAATAATTTCCATCGGATGTACTTTTTTCCTCTGGTGTTCATACCTTCCTGTTGTGTTTATTTAGATGACATCATCCACTGTTCCTAATTATTAAAACCTGAAAATCATTAGATTCAGAAGGGTATTTTTAAAGTTCACTTCGTGTCATTAACTTAGAAATTGTCTGTTGACCTGATCAAGTTAGAAGTTCAACAGTATTGCATAATACATCTAGTAAGTTTCATTTTTAAAATTGAAAAATGTCTGCCATTGATGTGACTTCAAGTATCCACTGCAGTGTGCAATAAACTAAATGTATATTAGACCATAGTCTACACATGCATGCTGAGATTTGTGTAAATAGTGTCACTTTTACACTTTAATGCAGCAATATGCTTCATTACTTATTAAAAAAAATGATAGAGGCAGTAACCAAGGAATCATTATTAGGTTGGTATTCATTATAAAATTTCAATAGCATTAAGCTGCAAGGACCCTGTCTCCACAGCAACCTATAAATAGCTTTTTTCAGGGAGTACACTTGTACATGTTTGTCTCAACATTTTGCAATAGCAGGATGGTGTTGCCCAGGCTTGTGAAAGTGGGCTGAAAAGTTAGAGTAAGAAGGCAGATTCAACCTCACCATTAGGATGAGAGCCTTGATACCAAGGGAATCCAAACATTGCAATAGCAATGGAAGATGTGTGTGGACCAGAGGGAGACTTAAACCACATTTGGACAGATTCAACCATCGTGTCATGGTCAACCTATGAACTTTTCAGCGCAGAGTCGTAGTTCACACTCGTATATGTGAATCTGTTAAATTCATGTGCTACACAGTAGGGTGATCTGATTGGTTCACTGTCTGATAAATAAAATAATTGTATACAGTAACATGTGAATAGTGTCGTTTAATTGGTCTGTTATCTGGAAATTAAAAGTTTAATTCTCGAATCAAAAAATTACACTCTCAGTATGTCAACATAAGAATGTTTAAAAATGTCAAAATAAAGTATGAAAACCTTTTAATTTGTTTTTCTGCACCTGACTTGTCTCTTATAATTAATTTCTGTAAAAATAAACTAAAAAAATGATGGGGTGCTGGCCTCCTGATTCCAAGGTCGGGGGTTCAAGCCCGACTATCACCAGGTTGTCATTGCTGTCCTCACAGTGCAGATAACTGGGTTATCAAAGGCCAGCTATGTCTTTCACTGTTTGTGCTGAGAGGCATGTAAAAGAAGCATTGCTGTCATTTGTAAAGAGTAGCCTATCAGGCTTCTGACCATTGATGGCCTAGCAACCTGTCCAGGGTGTACTGTGCCCTCACCCAGTGTTGGCTGAGATAGGCAAACGGTGTTAATTAGATGTTAATTAGGATTAGGCGCTTCAGAAAATTAATGAATATAATCTGATGAGTGTTGTGTCTCCTGCAGCTTGCACAATCTAGTGAAACCAAAGATGATGCAGCCATCACGAAACAGTTACAGATGGACGAGGACATAGAGGTAAGTTTGATCTACTCATATGATCGCACACGTTTAGTTTTCATGAAGCGTATATTCTAAAACATTACTCAGTAAATGGTTCTGTTGGGAGGGACCTGCTTCTGTCATGGTTAAAATATGCAAGAAGTAATTATAAACATCTTGATTTTGGTTTGCTTTTTGTTCCTCTGTAGTATGACTAAAACATTTAGCCCCCTCAGGCTCAGTGTGAGTTGCTGAATTGAATGTTACCATTCAGAAACATCCACATCATCTTTGGTGGATAAATGGTAACTATCCTGAGATATCAAACCATTCAGGTTGTATCATTCCCATGTAGTATGGCATGTACTAATATACAGTCACTATTCGAGTTACGACCTAGATCGGTTCCGATCAACCAGTCATAAGTCAGATTGGTCGGAAGTCGGATGTTTAACACAACGAAACTGAAACCACCCAGCACTCGCTATGAATTCATGTGAAGTGTATTCTTCACATGCACGTTCTTTCAACATGCGGAATAAACTTGTAGCCTTACTCTGCATTGCTCGCAACATCACATTCACATTTCATTGCCTATTATCTTCCAACCACGTGTATAGCAACATTTTCATCTCTGCAATCGGTCCTTCACACTGTTTTGTGATGAAAGTTGACTTAATTGGGGCTGCTGCTTCAATTTACTCCTTCCTTAATGCGGTCCTTGTCCTTCAAAATTGTAGACATTGAGTGGGAGAGATGAAGATCTCGAGCGATGGAATTTACTTTTTTATCCTCCTTCATACTGCTCTATCACTTTCATCTTCATCTCCAACGACAGTGCCATCCTTGTTTTCTTGGTAGAATTGCCATCTGATGAATCGGACTTACTCTTCGGGGCCACGGTAACGGTGTACAGTAAATGATTGTAAAATTGTACTATAAAAGCGATGTTACTATGATGGTATCTAATCACTGAGTGTAGTGGTGGAATGCTGTGAGTGTGAGATGCTGGGATGCTGTGCTGCCGCAACGATCTTACGTGCTGTGCTGCCAGACATATACAGTAAACTCATAATAGGCATCTGCTAGACTTGGCCATAGGTATGGGTGGTCATAACTCGCGTGCATTGTAACTCGGATAGGGAGTGTACATGATCGATTAATTAAACACAGAGTAATGCTTGAATCAAAATGGTGAGGCAGTATGCACTTTAAAAAAAAAAAGGTACTTTTATCACTTTGTGTTTCAAAATGTCATAATAGAGCGTGCACAATAAAAATTTCTGCATTAATAATCTAAAAATAAATCATAAAAAACTAATTTGGTGGCAGGGTGACACATTAGTTAGCACGTCCATCTTACAGCAAGAGGGCCTTGGTTCAGTTCCCGGCTTGTGTGGAGTTTACATGTTCTCCCTTGGTATCCTCCCACAGTCCATAAACATGCATAATAGGCTAATTGGCAGTTCCAAATCACCCCTAATTGTGAATGTGATTGGTTGTGTGTGTTGGCCTTCAGTTGTCTGGCAAGCTGTCCAGCGTGTCTTTGCCCAGAGTCGGCTGAGATGGGTGCCAGCCTTCTTGTGACCTTAATATGGTTTTGAAATGAATGACTCAATTACGGCTTAGAAATGAATGAAACAAGAGTCTAATTTTATTTTGCTTATATTACTGTGTAGTATGTATATACTACAATAACTATCCCAGGGTTTTGAATATTAACTGACGTACACAAGTACAGTCACATGCCATAAAATAAAACTATATAGTGTAATACTGGCCTTGCCTTTATTATCCCCTGATTTCTACTGGTGGCTTCTGTGGCCTGCATCGTATGAAATTAACATTTGATGTATACACTACCCCTTCTTTACAATCTAAGGGAATATTTTAAGTGGTTATAAATGATTACTCCACTGAATACTTGAGACAAATTCACAGAGCTTCAAACTCAAGGGTCTGAATGATTGCTGTCTTTAAACAGCAGGTTAAACAAAATTAAGGTACAATGCAAATTACAGGTCTGCAATGCAAATTAAATCATTAGTGCTGCCACAATTGCCCTGCACACCGAAGTGATACGGCTTATTTAATCCCGTAGGACTTAAAAAGAAAAGAAATGATGTGATAAGGGCTAATTCTGCATTTTGAAATGTGTCTTTCCTTGGGGCTTCCATTATATTTAGCCACCCGTTTAATACATGAATGGAAATTTCACAATTTCTGCTTGTGATAAAACCAATTTGCCAAATGTCATCAGCGAACATTCAAGTAATCACTGAATGCCAGGATCCCTCTATACCATTGGACAAAGTAGGTGTATATCACGCCATGGTTTTGTATCTTCCAAGAAAAGTAATAAAATTCCAATAATGAATATACCCAAAGAAAACCCCCAAATGTTCTGTTTAGTGTCGTCTTTCCTTACAATCAGTCTGGCAACTACAAGAATAGTTCTTTTAAAGATGCCGTGAGGCAGCCAGATCATCACCAGCTGGGTGGGTAAATGATGTGCCCATGGAAACGGAGCAGAGGGCCATTATAAACCTTTTTTTTCTTGATCAAAATAACAGCCAACATCCTTCTTCATTCCCCAAACTGAAATTGCATGGTCAATGCTGACTAAATCATGTGTGGCAATAACGAAGACGTTTCTACCATGTATTCCATATGCAATCACATCATTTAAACTAAACCAAGGCTCACTGGTTACATAAGAACAGAAAAATCCATATGGTACAACGTTCTCTCTGTCTCTGTATATAATAAAGTAAAAAAAAGAAAAATGGACTCGATCCTCCAATACTCAAAAAGAACAAAACAGCAACAGTTGTTTCAGCATGTGCACAGCAGTTTTGTCTGCTGTCAAAAACAGTTTCGTCACATGAATACTTAATGGTTTGCATCTTTTTGATGCCGTCCTTACATATGAAAACTGAACGGGTTGTCAGTAAAGAGGTCCTAAAACAGGTATTGCCATTTGATCTTTTCAACCAAGCACTACAGATTTGAATATGAAAACAGCAGAAAGGCTCTTGTAGGATGGAAAGTTTAGAGAGCCTCTTATGTACCACCAGGTGCATGTCAACATCATCTATTTACAAAGGAGTTGAACAATTAAGAATACATCACTATGATTAACCATAGATGAAAGACAGCAATACCTGTTGCCATGGTTTTCACCGTGGTCAGGTTACTCCTTAAATTGGTAATGTTAGCATTTTGGTATTGAATAACATGTTCCAAAAGCGTTGGTTATCTACTGAGGAATACTGTAATATCATTTGCATCTGAATTCCACGAAGTAGAATCAACCCCCCGACTGACGTATGCGTACATGTATGTATATCTGTATATTTTCTTTCTTCCTTTTGGCTTTTTCCCTTTTCTCGGGAGTCGCCACAGCAAATCATCTGATTCGCACATTTGATTTGGCAGAGGTTTTACGTCAGATGCCCTTCCTGTCACAACCCTTTAGCAAGGGACAGAAACACGCTGACGGCTTTGCAGCTACTCTTTACGAAAGTCAGCAATGGTTCTTTTACATGCCTCTCACCATAGACAGTGAGAGATATGGCCCGCCTTTGATAACCCAGTTAGCCACACTGGGGGGACAGTGACAACCCTGTGGGGACTCGAACCCCCAACCTTAGGATCAGCGATTCTGCGCCCTATCCACTAGACCACCACTGCCCCCACATGTATATGTCTATATATATAACAATAAATACATATTCAACACTATAAATGCTTATAATAACAGTTAAACATTTAAAAATAATGCATAAGATGTAAATAAAATATAAATATACAAATACACCCCCCCCTAATCTTCATATCTTCATCTACATTTCAAGAACATGCAAACTCCACTCAGAAAAATCCAAGCTAGAAATCGAACCCATTCCTTCTTGCTGTGAGGCGGACGTGCCAACCACTACACCATCATGTCGCCTGGGCTCATTCCAAGTTTATATACAAGAATTCCTTGCTACTTCGCGCATCAATTCATGCGGCTTCAGTGCATCGTGGTTTTTTTTTTTTTTTTTAATTTTTACATTTTTTTAATATTCATCGGAATAAGTAAATTAAGGAAGAATAGGAGGAAAAGTTAAGGAAAATGCCACAAAAACCCCAAACAAACAAACAAACAAACAAAAAAACAACAAAACTCCCTGAAACAAACACAAAACAACCCAAAACCTCCCATTAAAACTGCTTGCTTTTTTGTGAGGTGCACATCTGAGTGCGTGCACATGCACGCGTCTATATGTGTCTATTTATATTTTATTTACATCTTATGCATTATTTTTGAATGTTTAATTGTTATTATAAGCATTGATAGCATTCAATATGTATTTATTGATATTATATACATATATACATGGATATGTCAGTCGGATTGTTTCCTTTTGGCTGTTCCCTTTTTCTCAGGGGTCGCCACAATGAATAATTGCATGTTTGATTTAGCATAGGTTTTTATGTCGGATGCCCTTCCCAACACAACCCTTAGCAAGTTGCAGAAACACGCTGATGGCGATGCAGCTACTCTTTACGAAAGTCAGCAATGGTTCTTTTACACGCCTCTCACCATAGACATTACGAGACATGGCCGGCTTTTGATAACCCAGGTAGCTGCACTGGGGGGACAGTGACAACCTTATGGAGAGTGAGACTTGAACCGCCAACCTTAGTATCAGCAATCCAGCACTCTTTACCGCCAGGTCACCACTGTCCTAATATATATATATATATATATATATATATATATATATATATATACAGATGCTCCCCGACTTACGTTTTTAATTAATTACGGACGGCCGAACGCAAGTTGAAAGTGAACGTAAGTTGTTACAGTGACGTGTGACATATGACGCTCATACTGTACTATAGATCCATAAATACCATTACAGGATCTCATAAAACACGCCTAAATCAATTATTATAAACATAATATTATCAAATAATATCAACATTAATTTCAAATAAATTGTATTCAAGCAAAATAATTTCAAATTGATAAATTTTAGTCAAATTCACTCATGAAATATCAAATACAGTATCAAATATAACCTTTAACATTCTCTATGATGCGATTTTTCTGCTTGTAAATGGTTTTGATGGTCGACGGATGGTCACATGACATGAAGCTGAGCCGACTCACTTTACATGAAGCTTAAAACAGCCAATCAACGCTTACAATATGTGAGGCGCTCAATACCGAAAGTAGTTTACTTGCTTGAAACAATGCGTGTGTTATACGGACTTCCGGTCTTTTAAGTGCGCAAGGGTGCCGTTGAACTCGTTTAGTACTCAGCCTGCACTGATGTCAATCACTGATGTGAATCAGCAGAGCAGAGAGTTCTCTTTCTTGGGTTTTCATTCATTTTACAACTCTCTTTGCTTAACTGAGTATGCATGGTAGATTGTGCCGATCTGAGCAGATAGATAATTCATCTCCGTCTCTCTCTCTCTCTCTCTCTCTCTCTCTCTCTCTCTCTCTCTCTCACTCTCTCTCTCGCTATATATACATATATATATATATATATATATATATATATATATATATATATATATATATATATATATATATATATACACACACAGTATAACTGAACTGGGAAGAAGGAGGGGCACATTTATAAACAATGGATGCAGCGTCATTACGTCAGCGTACTACGTAGGTACTGTACCTCTGAACTCAAAATTTTACCTTTTTGTTTTGGAAAAAAAAAAAAAAAAACATAAAAGCGAAAAAATGTAAAACGGATGAACGTAAGTCGGGGAGCGTCTATATATATATATATATATATATATATATATATATATATATATATATATATATATATATACACACAGGATAATTGTAGATTCAGATAATTACTACACTACACTAATGGAAACACTCTGATATACAGTATACACATTATTCCAGTTATGTAAAATCCATTTTATTATTAATTCATAATCCAATGCTGCATTTGAATAGAGCTTGTAACTTCTAAAGTCCTTATAGGAAAATACACCCTCAAAAGGACTAAGATGAACTCAACTTCTGATCAGTGAGATTTAAGAATTCTGCAGCATTGTGGTATAGTTTTAAACTAATGAAAATGTGAAATACTGCTTTGAAATGGCTGGTGGTATTAGTAAGATATTCAAGATAAAAATGTGGTCCCTATTGTGTTGATTCCCTCGCATCCAAACAGGGTGAGATAAAATCATTTAAGACTTTTCACTGGCAGTTTTGCAACTGCCTGTATTTGGATTAATGCCTGTGTATTGGCAAATTTCAGAGATGTGAGGCACCTCACTCTAGCAGCCATGTAATTAATGCGTCTGAGACTATTTATAGAGAGAAAGGCATTGCAGATGGGTGGGTGGTTATACATGGTGGTCATAGTGGTCTGAGGATTGATATGCATAGGGATGTGATGCCTTTTTTTCTGGGAAGCAGGTGGATGATAAATCTAAGAAAGACAGCAGTCATGTTGTTGAACAGCTCACCAGTTCATTGCAGGGCCAACACACACAACCATTCACACTTACACCCAGGGATAATTTGAAACAGCCACTTAACACAATGTGCATGTTATTGGACTATAGGAAACTGCAGCACTCAGAACGGAACCCAAGCCAGCATAGGGAAACTATGGAAACTCACACAGAAATGCCATTGCCTACCACAGAGTTTGAACCAAGGACCTTCTTGTGTGCATGCTACCACTATGCACAGTGTAATGTAGAACATCAGTTAAAAAACAAAATACAAAAAAAACCCCAACAACTCAAGAGTTCAAAAAGAAGGAAGAAGAATTGACCTCGAAAAGAGTACTGGTATTGGTTATCCTTACAGCATAATACATGTGTATGTAATGTGTTTATGCGAGACAGAGCTTATTTTAACATAAATTACCATCAAAAGAACAAAACTGGGTGATTTTATCCCGTGGATTACTAGCTGGGGCTGTACTAATGGTTTATGAATTCATTGGATTGGGATAGTTCAGCACACGTAAACAATCAGATTTCTTAAGTGCATGACATTTTAGGTGAGAGAAAAAAAGAACACATGTTCAAGAAACAACCAGGGCTAACAATTAGGAGGAAATGGGTGAAATGGTTTCCGATTTGAACCAGAGAAGGAGATGTCTTGTGGAGACAGTGAAACATCATAATTTAGTGACTGGCAGGACAAGAATGCTGCCAGTGATGAGTGTAATGGTAAATCCAAAATGGCTTATGCAGCTAATGTTTTTCCAATATGGCTGTCCTGTCATCCATTAATTTAGAAACACAAAATAAATATTTTCAATGATTTCTGAGTTTGTTGTTGGCGCAGCTCTGCACTGGCTGATTATGTTGTATTATGATGATGTAGCACAGCCAATACAACATGCACAGTCAACATGTCTCTGAGTATGCCCAGTGTTGCGTCACTTGCGCATACCTTGACAAAGAACAAGGAATAATGTTAGCAGAAGGAAGCTCTGAAATAAATCGTGATCATTTTATATAGCTAGTAACATTAATTCTCCACAGCTACCTTTTAAACAGACGCATGCCTAAGGCACTCCCAGTGGAACACAGGTGCATCCTGTTTGCTTTGATTATAGTTTTAGAACTTGACTGCAATTCACTTGTGGGAAATTTGTTTCATTTTGCAGGGTTTAGAAGGGTGTTTGTATAATGTTCCATAATAGACATTGCATGTGAGACCAGAAACGAAGCCATGAAGTCCAAAGGAACTTGGGAATCAAATTGCATAGAGACATCGGTCAGAGTACAAAGCAACGAAATGTGAATATTTTGGGTTGATTTGTATCTGTACCCACTGATGATTGCCCCTTTTGACAAAAGAAAGCCATCTCTTCATTTGTTCACTGCATAACGGTGTGGTCGAAGGTGACATTTTAGCCCAGTTTTTGACTTGCATGAACTTTTTCAAGTGTGATGCAAACTTTTCATCTTTTGAGATTGATGGCTTAGGAATGTCTCCGTGTGCTTTATGGTGCCTAGTCAAACCCCAGTTGTTCTCATCTTCTTCCTGATACACATTTTTATGTTTCCACGTACAACTTTGTGGTCTGTACTGCACCACACATCACCCTTACAGTACAAACATCCTGGAGGTCTTGCTTCCATGTGATGATATAATCAAAGGTATTACCATAAATTGATCTTGGATACCTAAAGCACTCTAGGTATCATGGTTGCTCCCACCATGTGTATCGAAATCTCCAAATAGCAGTATTTTATCTATATATATTAATTAACTGATGTGATACAATCCTGCAGGTCTTCATATAATAAGCCATGATAAATTCCCAGCTGCTATCTAGAGTAGGCGCATACACTGAAATGACAGTCTCAAAAGGTCCACAGAATAGGAGGCCCTTAGATAACAACCTGTCTCCTGGTTGTTTCTTTGAGAGAAAACTTTAATTATTGGTGACTTTAACATTGATTTCTATAACTCAGGACGCTTTAAGAACAGCGTTGAGGGCTATCCTAGATTCAGTCGGGGTAAATCAGAATTTAATAGGGTCCACTCATAAAGCTGGCCACACATACACACTTGATACTAACCTTTGAATTAAATTTTGAAAATCTAGTCGCAGTTCAAAAAGTATTTCAAATCATTTTCTTATCTCGCTTACACCGCCTCATAGTACTAATATATACACCTCACCACGTTATCGCATTAAGCGTCCTTTTACATCAACTACTGCACAGAGTTAATAATCTTCCAGAATGATCAACTATGATTGGATCACCATCAGACCCTGCAGAACTCGATCAAGCCACCGAGTGTTTTCAGTCAAATTTACACCATACGCTAGATAATGTAGCTCCTCTGAAAAGAAAACCAATCAAAAAAAAAAAAAATTATCATCTTGGTATAATGACGAAACGCGCACACTAAAATAGAACACCCGCAAATTAGAACGAAAATGGCATCAAACTAAATTACTGGTTTTCCATTCAGAATGGAAGGAGAGTCTCCTTAATTACAGAAAATCTCTTAGTGCATCTAGAGTACTATATTTCTCAAATCTAAGAGAAAATAACAAAAATAATCTGAAATAATGATTTAACATCGTTGCAGAATTAACTAGGAATAAGACCATGAACAAAATGTATAAACTATCAATTTATAGCAGTGACAACCTTATGAACCTTTTTAATGTTAAAATTTAAAATATCATGAAAAAAATTGATTCCCCAAATTTAAAGACGGAATAACTAAAACAGTAAAGAATAATATAGCGCCAGAAGATCCACAACTTGAGTGTTTTAGTCCCATTCAGAAGACAGAACTATTATCATTAATTTCCTCATCAAAATCATCAACCTGTGTGCTTGATCCAGTTCCTCCATATTTCTTGAAACAAATATGATCAGAAGCATTCAACCCACTATTCAATGTAATAAATTCTTCCTTTAGCACTGGTTATGTACCTAAATCCTTGAGACTGTCAGTTATCAAACCTCTGATTTAAAAAATCTGATCTCGACCCATATCTGCTCTTCAACTATAGACCAATATCAAACCTCGATTTTATCTCTAAGATCTCAGAAAAAGCTGTAGCGCAACACTTAAGCAAACTGTGATATTGGGATGCTGTCGCTCCCCCACTCTACATGCTCACCCAGGTCCATTTGACAATGGGGTGACTATTTGCCCAACGCCACAGGGTGTCCTTATGTCGGTCTTCCTTTTGGTTCTCTATCTTTTAGTTATATCGCCATAGCCAGTCATGCTGGAGACCCTGCTTTGCACTCAGCAATGATCAATTCTTCTATTTTCCTTCCATTATACACTATCCATATGCTCTCTCTCTTTCTCTCTCTCTCTCTCTCTCTCTCTCTCTCTCGCTCTATGTTTTTGCTGAATTAATTTTGTAATTTTGTTGGTGTTTTTGTTGAACTAATTCTGTGAGGTTACTTCAGTTGCTTGGCAATTTCTGTCTGAATGGCAAATCCTACTCTTCCTTCATTTTTTTTTTTCTTTACACTTTTTTCCTTTACAGAATGTGTATCCCACTGCCCTGTCTGAGACTTGATCTTCTTCAGTCAGAGTGGTTTCAGACAGTGCAGCGATGTTGGCATTACACCCATGTCGTTCTCTTGCAACCACAGCCGTTTTGCATTCTGGATTTGCAGATTCTTTCCAATCAAGGATTGTTCTTACATTCCATGTAGGCATGTCCACTCTGGTTCTGTCCTTTGCATAATTGTTATTTATTCTGTGTGCCCTGCTGTTTGTGGACAGCCATCAGCAGCAGAAAGCTGACCAGCTTGTTGAACAAGAAGTGATTAGGTCATCTTTTCCTAAGAATTTAAGAGTGGAAGAACAGTGTTCTCCCTAAAAGGGCTACTCAATTATAAAAAGCCCTGCCCAAGTCATTTCCTGTTCTGAAAACTATAGCAACTACATTAAGATAAGTTTTGAGTTGCATTTGTAACTATATACGTCAAACTCATTAGGTCACCGTATACGTCACCGTTCCTCCATTGCCACAGGAATATAAAAAAGATATCTGTACAGGAAGGGATCATGTATCAGCAGAGTATGCTTGCACTACAAACACCATTCTCTGATCATCCAGAGCTAGACTCTAAAGACAAACATGTGCAAGATGATTGGTAGCTGTGTCAAACTCAGGTTTTTCTGCGTTTTCATCTCACCAGTTGTTATCTGTCCTCATGTACAGAATACCAGAATCCTCCAACCTATCCATGCATCTTCTTCAGGCACTTCTCAGGAATTATATCATTCCTTACCCAATCCCTGAGATAATTTTTGTATATAAGCTGTGCACCACAAGAAGGTAGTTATTCAGGACGTAAATACCATACTCACCCTTAATACCGACTGTGTATGTTGCTGCTGTTTATATGCTCTCGAAGAGATATGACAAAGAAAATGCTTTGCTGATGGAGTAGTTGATTTTCTTTTGATGATTTATCTTGTTCAGTTTTTAAATTATAATTAATTGGCAGGGATATGCACATTTTTCACCCCGTTGAGATTCATGAAGATCAGGAGCAGAATTAGCAGATTATCATCATCAAAACCTTTTCTTGTGAATTCAAAAAAGAAAAAAAGTGAGACGACAGGATCAATGTTATCGATCATTGAATCAATGAGGATCACATATTAGTGCAGAAAGTATAAATGAAGTGTGTAGTGAATGTGAAGAAGGCCAGATTTCAAAGTACACCTGCTGGTGGCAGATCAATTACCAGTTTAGACTACAGTGAATAGACAGGGATTAATCTATCTATCTATCTATCTATCTATCTATCTATCTATCTATCTATCTATCTATCTATCTATCTATCTATCTATCTATCTATCTATCTATCTATCTGTCTGTCTGTCTGTCTGTCTGTCTGTCTGTCTGTCTGTCTGTCTGTCTGTCTGTCTGTCTGTCTGTCTGTCTGTCTGTCTGTCTGTCTGCCTCAGCATTTTGTTAATAGAACAAATTTGTCTTCTTTGCTAATATTTTTAACATTAATGTTGATAGATAAACAGTTTTTTTTTTTTAAACAAGGGATCAGCATCTCTCGGGATAATGAACATGTAGTGATCAAGATTGCCATGGCCACTGATTGAGAAATTCTTGAAATTTAGCAACATGCTCGACACACACACACACACACACACACACGCATATATATATATATATATATATATATATATATATATATATATATATATATATATATATTAGTCCTTCTCAAAAAATTAGCATATCATGAAAAGGTACTCTAAACAAGCTATTAACCTAATCATCTGAATCAACCAATTAACTCTAAAAACCTGCAAAAGATTCCTGAGGCTTTTAAAAACTCCCAGCCTGGTTCATTACTCAAAACCGCAATCAGACTGCCGACCTAACTGCTGTCCAGAAGGCCATCCTTGACACCCTCAAGCAAGAGGGTAAGACACAGAAAGAAATCTCTGAGCGAATAGGCTGTTCCCAGAGTGCTGTATCAAGGCACCTCAGTGGGACGTCTGTGGGAAGGAAAAAGTGTGGCAGAAAACACTGCACAACCAGAAGAGGTGACCGGACCCTGAGGAAGATTGTGGAGAAGGGCCGATTCCAGACCTTGGGGGACCTGTGGAAGCAGTGGACTGGGCTACAGGTGCGGCATTCCCCAGGCCAAGCCACTTTTGAACCAGAAACAGCGGCAGAAGCGCCTGACCTGGGCTACAGAGAAGCAGCACTGGACTGTTGCTCAGTGGTCCAAAGTACTTTTTTCAGATGAAAGCAAATTTTGCATGTCATTCGGAAATCAAGGTGCCAGAGTCTGGAGGAAGACTGGGGAGAAGGAAATGCCAAAATGCCTGAAGTCCAGTGTCAAGTACCCACAGTCAGTGATGGTCTGGGGTGCTATGTCAGCTGCCAGTGTTGGTCCACTGTGTTTTATCAAGGGCAGGGTCAATGCAGCTAGCTATCAGGAGATTTTGGAGCACTTCATGCTTCCATCAGCTGAAAAGCTTTATGGAGATGAAGATTTCATTTTTCAGCACGACCTGGCACCTGCTCACAGTGTCAAAACCACTGCTAAATGGTTTACTGACCATGGTATTACTGTGCTGAATTGGCCTGCCAACTCTCCTGACCTGAACCCCAAAGAGAAGCTTTGGGATATTGTGAAGAGAAAGTTGAGAGACACCAGACCCAACACTGGATGAGCTTAAAGCCGCTATCGAAGCATCCTAGGCCTCCATAACACCTCAGCAGTGCCACAGGCTGATTGCCTCCATGCCACGCCGCATTGAAGCAGACATTTCTGCAAAAGGATTCCCGACCAAGTATTGAGTGCATAACTGAACATAATTATTTCAAGGTTGACTTTTTTTGTATTAAAAAACACTTTTTTTATTGATCCGATGAAATATGCTAATTTTTTGACATAGTGATTTTTGGATTTTCTTTACTTTTTTGCCAAAATTATCAATATTACAACAATTAAAGGTTTGAAGTACTTCAGTTGTGTGTAATGGATCTAAAATATATGAAAGTCGAATGTTTATCAGTACATTACAGAAAATAATGAACTTTATTTTTTTTTAGTCGGCCCCTACTTATGAAATTAATCCGTTCCAGCAGCTTTTTCCGAACGTGGAGGTTTCGTAAGTAGAGGCGCATTTTACATGTAAAATGCCTGATTCGTTCCAAAGCTCCCAAGTCTACCCTATAAACCCTTTATAAATGATAAAAGTACACCAATTTTGTATGAAATATGCATGAAATATGTGTCTCTCCCTCACGCCGGTCCCAAGCCTGGATAAATGCAGAGGGTTGTGTCAGGAAGGGCATCCGATGTAAAACCAATGCCAAACTTTATCATGCAAATCACAGATATTACCTCCACACCAGATCGGTCG
>CM045728.1:61154849-61194849 GCA_024760905.1 Plotosus lineatus | reverse complement strand
GAGTTTCACCCTCACATATACCGATTTCACAACACGTTTTTGTTACCTGAAGACTTCATTGTATTTTTTGTGTTGCACTACACATTAAATAAAGGAAACTTAGAATAAATATTAAAATGGTATTACGTTAACTTACTGTGTATGCTGATACATATTGTGTAATTCCAAACCTTCTATTTCATTCAATGGTGCTCTATGTACATTTGTGGCTTTCTTGCAAAAACTATCAAGAGACTTAGATTTTAGCCAAAGGGGGGCAAAGGCCAGTCGGCAACATGGCGAATCTGATATGAGTGGCATGTCTTTGGTGATGAGCAAGGGAGATTAGCAAGTTACACATACGGTATAGGCACGCTTCATATGCACATTCATGTCCCAAAATGAAACTACACAAAGTAGGAATGTTTTGGTTTGTGCACATGTTGACATTTTTGATTCTATAGCAGACACAGACACTTTCAATTTTATATGTGTCCACAAATGAATATTGAAAATTGTGTTATGTTGTGTATTCTGCTGAAGTGGTACACACTGAATAGTCTTGAAACGAAGGAAGGGACTAATGAGATCTCTTCTTTACACACATTGGGTGAAACATTTTAAGTGCTGAGAGAGTGTCCTGCACTGGGTGGGACTAATATACCAACATGAATAAAAGCCTTGCCGAACATCTTTCTCCCACCACGTCCACCAAATCGAAAGGTCACCGCAAGACAATTAATATTAATCAGCTTGCCAAATCTCTTCCTGTCCGCTGCAGAGATGCTGCTGACCCATCAAACCACCCCATAAAAAATGGCTCATGTTACCACAGTATTGAAGAATGTCTTCAGGAGTGCCCGCTATACACCAAAAGACCTAAGTTGCCCTAGTCTGCTTCGTCCTTTCTTATAAACTGCAGCAATGTTATCTGATATCTACTTATTTATTTACTTATATAATATATATGTACGTGTGTATGTTTGTATTTGTATCTATTTTTGCACCCCCTACTGATGGTACCTCAAGAGCCTGTAACAGTGAATTTCTCCATTGTGAGATTAATAAAGCTGTATCTTATCTTATCTTATCTTATCTGATCAGTCCAGTTTGTTATTTACGTTAATACCCAGATAGTAGAATAATACCACCATCTTGATGTCCTTTATCCAGCATGTTCATTGGTATAAGGGAGGAGTGTTTATTCACTGAAGTCCTCCTCCATTTCTTTGGTTTTCCCTGCATTGATCTGGAGACGGTGCTGCAGGCACCAGTCCATAAAGTCCATAAAGTCCATTGTCAAGTCCCTATACTCATGCTCAACCTCATCTGTGATAATTCCTATGATTGTAGAATTGTAGGTTTGCAGGCAGCTTTCAGATATGTTGTATGTGAAGTCTGCAATTTAATGGATCAAGAAAAGAAGCCAGAACACTTCCTAATGGTTTATCCATGCTGCTGATCACCAGAAACAGTCCTCTGTCCTCACATACAGTGGTCAGTAAATGAAATAATCCAGGATCCAGTTTGTTTGATGGTGGTCCATCTGGCTTGTCTTTCAAGAGTACAAACTGTATGATGAGAAAAAACAAAACAAAACAAAACAAAAAACCCAAACAAATAAACAACCCCCCCCTACGATTCTCACAGTGTTTGTCCAACTGAGACAAAGTTCTGTTTATAAAGAAAATGATAGCATCTTCCACTCTGAAAGCTGGCTGGAAGGCAAACTACAGCGAGTCCAAATGATATCCTCAATGGATACAGATGAACAAGGAGCAGCCTCCTCGGTGCAATATTTTAAGCATTGGTACCAATGCAGGATGTCTTCCACAGTGGATTGCTGAGTATATGAGCATTGCTTGCATTTGGAGAAGACGGTACCACGAGACAAACATTCAGAGGAGGTGTGATGCTCCAGACGGAGTTTTGCTGATAAATCTCCGGTCCTGGTATTGATGATGTTACTTGGACACATCTACATAAACATTGTTTCAAACCAGGTATACCCCTTAATGGGAATGGTGTCTACTCGCAGGATAGTGTGTCATGTCACACTACATAAATAGTTCAAGAATGGTTTCATGAACATGACAAAGAATTTCAGGTCTTGACTTCACTACCATATTTTCAAATCTACTTCTGATCGTAAATCGGTGGTGAGTGCTGGCAAAAGAATCTCAAAATATACATAGCAATCTTTTACTAATGTCATAGCACCATATCCCACTGAACACCTGCAAGGATCTTGTAGAGTCCATGCTTCAACATTTTTGGAGGAAAAAGGGGGAATTGGTCACCCAAATAAATGCCATTCATTCATTTACTCATTCATTTTCTGAATGTCTCAATCCTAATTAGGGTCACGGCAAGGCTGGCTCCCATTTCAGTCCATTGTGGGCGAGGACAGAGTACACCCTGGACAGCTTGCCAGGCCATCACATGGCAGAACCACACTGATGGCAACTCAATTATCGACTCCATTTGAAATACAGCAATGGTTTTTTTACATGCCTCTTACAATTGACAGCGAAAGAAATGGCTGGCCTTTGATAACCCAGTTAGCTACACTAGGTACAGCATTGACAACCTGGTGATAGTGGGGCTTGAACACCCAACCTTCAGACCAGTACGCCTGCACCCTGCCAACAGGCCACTACAGCCCCCACCCCTTCCCCATTAAACATTCATTTCTTTATTAAGAAATATTCACATATCAATATCTAATCTTGTTTTATTTATTTACTTATTTATTTATTTATCTATCTCTGCAATAGAAAAATGATTTTTAATTGAAGAAAAACATCAAAAATTGATCTGCTTTAAAACATTATCCAAAAGATATCAGCAAAAATACATATTTAAATGGAGGAAAAAGTTAGGACAACCAACCCCCAGTAGTTAGTGTTACATCTGTTGGTTGAAATAACTTCAGTTAGATTTGTCTTGTCGCCATCTACCAGTCGCTGACATTGGTCTGAGGAACTCCTCAATGCAGAATTTTTCCAGTTGTTTGAGGGGTTTCTTGCACATACAGACTGTTTCAAATTTCCTCACTGCATCTCAATGGGATTATGATCTGTGCTTTGGCTTGACCATTCCAGAATTCTCCATTTCTTTGTTTTTATCCGGTCAGTAGATTTACTGGCATGCCTTCATGGTGGATTCTATGATGCTGCTGAAAAGTATCCAGAAACCATGACACCTCCACCTTGATGGTTCACAGTCATTGCAACATTATTTTTCTATAATGCTGTGCTTGGTTTATATTTAAGTTTGATACTCATCCTTCCAAAAAAACGTTCATTCATTTTCTGAACTGCTTAATCCTAATTACAATATAATATAGATTACATTGAAATTTTGGAGTTGTGAATTTTTCACCCCAATGCCACACTTTAATGGCACCAGTTTCAGAGAATGATCCAGATGTGCCACTTCGGAGGCCCTTAAATATTTTATCATTCATATTTTGAACTGCTTAATTCTAATTAGAGTTGTAGGGAAGCTGGCACCCATCTCGGCTGACTCTGGACGAGGGCAAAATACACCCCGGACAGCTCGCCATGCCATTTCAGTTCAGAAACATGATATAAGCTATGTATCCATCTCTTGACAAAAATGTTTTTTTTTTTTTTACATACTTTTTATCACAGGCAATGAGAGACATAGCCTGGCTTTGATAACCCAGTTAGCTACACTGGTGAACAGCACAACTGTTGACAGTGGGGCTTGAACCCCCAACCTTGGGACCAGTAATCCGGCACCTTACCACTGGGCCATCACTGCCCTTTTCCAAAGAACATTATTCCAGAATTCATTGTCTTTGTCGATGTTTTCTCTGGCACACTTCAGCCTGGATTTTAAGTTTCTATGATAAAGTAAATGTTAGCTCCTTGTATGCCTTCCATGCAATGCAACCTTGTGTAGCTTCTTTCTGATTGCAGAGGCATGCACTTTCACAACATATGTGCATTTTCCGGACAGTGGAATTGCTGATTTCAAATTCTTTTCAGATCTTTTTAAACCCCTTACCAACTCAAAAGCTGCTCGCCACAGACAACTCTTTCAATCTCATCATGATATTTACTCTAAATGTCTGGTTGCCTCAGTGCTTACATTTTTCTCCCACAGTCCAAAGACATACACGTTAGGTCCACTTGCTACTCTAAAATAACCATAGAGAGATGAGATTTCCTTTCAGCTTTTCCCTTTATCAGGGGTCGCTACAGCGAATGATTCACACATTTGATTTGGCATAGGTTTTTACGTCGGATGCCCTTCCTGACACAACCCTTTAGCAACGGACAGAAACATGCTGACGGCTTTGCAGCTACTCTTTACGAGAGTCAGCAATGGTTCTTTTACATGAACCTCTCACCATAGACAGTGGGAGACATGGCCGGCCTTTGATAACCCAGTTAGCTGCACGGGGGGGGGGGGGCAGTGACAACCTTGTGGAGTGTGGGACTCGAACCCCCAACCTTAGGATCAGCAATCCAGCATCCTATAGCACTAGACCACCACTGCCCATAGGCATGCATAAATGTGAATGATGATCATGTCTGTGTTTGCTCTGTGCATTTCCTGTTTAAGGTGTACTCTGACTCTATTCCTCCCATGCATTTTCACTTCTTTTTTTTTTTTTTTAACTTAGAATTAATTTTGATATATGGCATTAATCCCACAAGGGAAATTATTGTCTCTTCATTTAATCCATCAAAAGTGAGGCACACACACACACACACACACACAGCAGTGGGCTGCCACACACTTTGGGATCCCCAGAGAGCAGCTGCGGGTTAGGTGCCTTGCTAAAGGGCATTTCAGGCATGATTACTTTTTGTTTACCTTTCTGTTTATAGCATATCCATGTAATTTCTTTGGCATGTGAAATTTAAAAATATGCTGTTTTATATGATATATTTAAGCTAGGAAAGCACACAATGGCCAAAAGATGAGATTTCCATCTTGGTAGTGAATCTCCTTTTCTGGCCAGATCAGTTTCAGATAGATTAGTATATTCCAAGTAGAACTTTGCAGTCTAGCAATCAGTTTAAATCGAACACTGTGTACACTCCTGGATCATTCCGGTATAAGGCAATCTGAGTATTCAATTCCCTTTCAGAACAGACTATAGAACATAGGAAGTTCTATCAAGTCTGCAGTAAAAAAAGTTGTTTTTCAAGACTAAGGCCTTAGAGAAACTGCAACATCATCAAATATAATGGCGGAGCTATTGGAATGGGTGGCATCCACTCCCCATCTGTCCGAGTGTCACACTTTGGTTTCCAAACCGTAACTTAACAATGCTTTCTTGAATGTTGATAAAATTAGATTTGTGGGTTTGTTTTCTCGGTACCTGGTCTTGGATTGGTGCATGTTTGATTGGTGCCAAAATCCACACATAATTAATGAGCCAGCTGGAGTTAATTTATTTAACACTGCAGTTTGGTTTCTGGACAATAACTTGAGAATGCTTGCTCGGATTTTTATGAATTTTGGTATGCCAGTTTGTCTGACAAGTACCTTGTCTGAGATTGGGCACACCAAATTCTGTGCATGACTAATGAGCCAAGCGGGAGCGTTGGGCCCCTGTGGTCTATTTCTCTTTTTTCTATTTATTCATACTTACATATTGCACAGAAGAGTCTTATTATTTTTATAGACTTGAAATAAACCACTATTATATTCAATCATTCATTAATTCTCTGAACCGCTCAATCCTAATTTAAGTTGTAGAGAGGCTGGCACCCATCTCAGGCAACTCAGGGTGAGGGCAGAGTACACCTTGGAGAACGTGCCAGACCATCACAGTTCTGTCACTGTCTGCTATGCATCCATCTCTTGACGAAAGTCAGCAATGGTTCTTTTGCAGCCTCTTACCATAGACTGTGAGAGACATAGCCAGCCCTTGATAACCCAGTTAGGTGCACTGGGGGGACAGCAGTGACAATCTGTTGACAGTGGGGTTTGAATCCCCAACCTCTGGATAAGTAATCCTGCATGTTACCACCAGGCCACCACTACGTTCATCATTATTATTATTTTTTAAATTATTATTACCTGAAGTCTGAAAAAATTGGCTGCAGCCTCCCCCGCAACAAAAATCATTATTTTTTTTCCCTTCCCTCTTCTTTCCTTGTCAGACAGACCTTCAGACCTTGTCAGGGATTCTTTCTGACAGAAATCTATTTGCATGCTCTGTAAGTCCGTTTCCTATATCTGGGGAGGGTTTGCTCACCCTTTTTATAGGGCTGGGTAGTTCAGTTACAAGATATGCTTGACATTTGCATGATACTTCACCAGGATTTGACACAAGGTCCTAGTATTTACACAGTGACAAAATAGTGCAAAATATTTGTTCACCATTGCAAACACTGTCACTAACATTTGTTTGCAGTCATTTTATAACTAACGCAGTAAATATGGCTACATCAACACTAGCATTAAATCATTTTAGACTGACATTTGTTTGAAAACACCTGACCATTGAACTCATATTTGGCTTTTCCCCAAAGAGTTGCTTCAAAGTTGAAAGCACACGACTGTCTACAATAAAACACTCTTCTGTTACAATTTATTTTCACTATACGTACAACTAAGAGGAGCAACATATTGTTCTGGTGCACAAAAGCAAGCTCCATTAACACACTGAGTTAAGTGGAAGAACTCAAGTGTCCTGCATAGAGCCCTGAGTTTAGCCCCAATGAACACTTCTTCTTCTTCTTCTTTTCCTTTCGGCTTTTTCCCTTTCTCAGGAGTCGCCACAGTGAATCATCTGATTCGCACATTTGATTTGGCAGAGGTTTTTACGTCGGATGTCCTTCCTGTCACAACCCTTTTAGCAAGGGACAGAAACACGCTGACGACTTTGCAGCCTACTCTTTACAACAGTCAGCAATGGTTCTTTTACATGAACCTCTCACCATAGACAGTGAGAGACATGGCCCGCCTTTGATAACCCAGTTAGCTGCACTGGGGGGGACAGTGACACCACTGGGGGGACAGTGACAACCCTGTGGGAACTCGAACCCCCAACCTTACGATCAGCGATCCTGCGCCCTATCCACTAGACCACCACTGCCCTTTAACCCCAATGAACACCTTTCGAATGAATTTAGAATGCATTTGACTGTGAATTTAGAAATCAGGACATGAGCGCATTAGTGCTCATGTGGCTGAACGAACACGAAATCCTCATACAGAGGCATGATCTCAAATCTACTATAAGGTGCTCCTGAAAAATGAAAGGTTACTACACATGATCACAGATGGGGGTCTATATCTTTAAATTTATTAATTTACAATGATTACACGAGATGTCCTAGTCAAGTGTTCACATAGTTTTTAGTTGATTGCTGATGGTTTAGTTGTGGCCAGTAGGTTAAGCACATCAAAACCACAGTGCTCAGAAAAAAAATGTGCATGCTGAAACACACACACACACACACACACACACACACACACACACACACACACACACACACACACACAGACTGGCCTGAGCGCAGGACTGGCGTCCCCACAGCAACAGACCAAATCATGCCAAGTCTGGTTGCACTTCCTCTGACCATATATGGGTCCTCGGCGACTAGGTGAGAGTGGGAAGAGACAAAGCTGTCTCAAGGACCCCCCCACCTCCACCCCCACCCACCCCACCCCCCCATCGAATAAAGGCAAATTTCCGCTTTAACTGCACTGAACGTCTCGCCTCGTCAACCCCTACAAATACCCTCCCCCCCCATCAGCATCTTAAAGAAGCGTCGCCAGATAGTGGCGCACATTCCCCCTGCGCGGAGAAAAGTGCGAGGAGCGCACATCAGCACCGCACAGCACCGCATGAGCCGCGCACAGGTGAGCGCCTTTTCCCTCTTTACGCGTCTATAAACAACAGCGTCTGGCTGTTCTGAGGCATTCAGCACGACTCAGGTCAGCTCTGAACACAAGTTGGAGTAGTGCGTAATTCTTACAGGTGTTGGATGAAGCTCTATTTGTGCGCTGTTTATTATTATTTATATTTCAGACTGATTTTTTTTCTCTCTCCTCATCCAGACGTGCATCACGTCTTCCATCCACGCTGCCTTACTGCCTTAATGTCATTTACATTTTTAGAAAGATTTATAGCAATTGTTTTGTTGTTGTCATATTGAATATTCATTTTGTCTCCAGCACCTGTAGCTGTGCTCCAGCAGATGTTTAGTGCAGAGGATAACTGAGCAAGGGCGAGGTTTAGTTCTCAGCTCAGTGGTGTGAAGCCAATGATGCGACTTTTTCTATTCAGTATTCTAGGAATGGTTCACTACTTTCACCGAGTACAGGCTTCTGTCTTCTTCGTTGCAAGTTTGACTCATCTTATTATTATTTTTCATTTGGTGGGGAAAATCACGAACGCTGAACTATATGCAACAGTGATGGCAATAACAAAAAAAAAAAAAAAAAAAGGAAATCTTTGCTAACTTGTTGCTCAGTTTCTGAAAATTGAAAGTTCTCAAGTAAATAAACATTGATGAAATAAAATCAATGAATATCAGAACTTTAGCATCATATAACTGACAGAAATGTAAACGGAAATAAATAATTACTCTGAATTTTAAGTGAGAATTCATGCATTATTTGTTTACAAAATATTCTGTTTCTGTACCAGATACAAAAAAATCAAATGAATGAATGAATGAATGAATGAATTAATGAATGAAAATTGAAAATAAAAAAATGACTCAAAGGCAGATTTTCTTTATTCTTAAGGCTTTTCCTTTTATATTTAGTCATTCATCGTGTTTTCTCTACTGATTATACCCTGCGCTTCTGGTGTGAGCCAATCCCAACTGATGTTGGGAAAACCGAACTACATCCATTCTATTGCAAGTTGAACACAAAAAAGGTAAAAGAAACACACCCACGTTCACCAAATCACAGTTATATGATTGACCAAAGTATGGGTTTGGCCTGTGGGAAGAAACCAGGGTGCCTGAATGGTGAGAAAGAAAGAAAATATGCAAACCTTCATACAAACACCTCAACTGACCATCACATTCAAACCCAGAAGTGAAGTGACATTGGTAATCAGTTGTGTTTGTTTGTTTGTTTATTTGTTTGTTTGCTTGCCTTTTGTTTGCTCACACACACACACACACACACACACACACACACACACACACACACACACACACACACACACACACACACACACACATAAATGGCCACCTTTCTCTAAAGGTTGGTTTCCATCATTAAGTCTACCTGTCCATGTGCTTTTGTTTATGTTCGTGTTGATTGGTTCAACGTGCCATGTGCTAAAGTTGACGTTCGTGTTGATTGGCTTGATTTTACTTCCTGGAAAATGTTTAAAGGAACAGCACTGGGAGGAAAAAGTCAGGGGTCTTTTATTTTAAATTTATGCTGTTTTTTTGTTTATTTTCAGCGTTCACGTAAGTAATTTGGTTGATACCACTAAATGAATAACACAAATACCAGTAAAACTCTTTTATTGTTCTGATATTATTCATGTTTTCCATCTCGATGGGAATAAGCACTTACCGTTCCACTCCACTGGTAACATTTTAATAAGCATCCACCCACTCCAATTTTTTAAGCACCCTGGGCACTTATCAAGTCAAATACCCCAGTGCAGCTAACTGGGTTATCAAAGCCAGGCCATGTCTCTCACTGTCTATGGTGAGAGGCATGTAAAAGAACCATTGCTGACTTTCGTAAAAAGTAGGCTGCAAAGCCGTCAGCGTGTTTCTGTCCCTTGCTAAAAGGGTTGTGAAAGGAAGGGCATCCAACGTAAAAACCTCTGCCAAATCAAGCGTACGAATCATTCGCTGTGGCGACCCTTGATGAAAGGGAAAAAGCCGAAAGAAAATCTATATATAAATATATATATATATATATATATATATATATATATATATATATATATATATATATATATATATATATATTACATTGCCTAATACTTATTGGCCCCACTGTGTGTGTGTGTGTGTGTGTGTGTGTGTGTGTGTGTGTGTGTGTGTGTATAAATATATATATATATATATATATATATATATATATATATATATATATATATATATATATATATATGTGTGTGTGTGTGTGTGTGTGTGTATATATACACACACACAGTGGGGCCAATAAGTATTGGGCAATGTAAAAATGTGCAAGTTCACCCATTTAAAAAGATAAGAGAGGTTTGTAATTTTCATCATAGGCACACATCAAGCTTGAGAGACAGAATGTAAAAATAAATCCAGGAAATCACATTGTATGATTTTTAAACAATTTATTTGTGAAAATGGGAGGCCAATAAGTATTGGGCAGATAGAAAACAAACATTATTTCGGCCCCCACTCATTAACAGTATGAATGACACCTTTTTGAACTGATAAGATGTATAAGAGACACCTGCACACACCTTCAAACTGTCAGACTGCAGTCTTCACCATGACCAGAGAGCTTCCCAAAGACACCAGAGATAAAATTGTACAACTGCATAACGCTGGGATGAGTCAAACTGCAATTGGTAAACAAATTTGTGAGAAAAAAATCAACAGTTGGAAACATTATTAGAAAATGGAAGAAGTATAACATCACAGACAACCTCCCTAGGAGTGGTGCTCCATGAAAGATCTCACCTCGTGGGGTTCAAAAGATCCTGAGAACAGTGAGTAATTAGCCCAGAACTACACGGCAGGAACTGGTCAATGATTTGAAAACAGCAGGAACCAGCGTCACAAAGATGACAATCACTAACACACTACGTCGTCATGAGATAAAATACTGCATTGCCAGAAAGGTTCCCCTACTAAACAAAAAACATGTAAATGCCCGTCTGAAATATGCTAAAGACCATCTGGACGATCCAGAGGAGGATTGGGAGAATGTGATGTGGTCAGATGAGACCAAAATTGAACTTTTTGGTTTAAACAGCACTCGCCGTGTTTGGAGGAAAAAGAATGCTGAGTTGCATCCCAAGAACACCATACCTACTGTGAAGCATGGGGGTGGACACATCAAGCTTGGGGGATGCTTTTCTGCAAAAGGGACAGGAAGACTGCACCGTATCAATGGAACATGAATGGGGCAATGTATTGTGACATTTTGGGTAAAAACCTCCTTCCCTTGGTCAGAGTATTAAAGATGAAACATGGCTGGGTCTTCCAGCATGATAATGATCCAAAGCACACAGCCAAGAAAACCAAGGAGTGGCTCCGTAAGAAGCATATCAAGGTTCTGGAGTGGCCTAGCCAGTCTCCAGACCTCAACTTAATCGAAAACCTGTAGAGAGAGTTAAAACTTCGAGTTGCCAAGTGACAGCCCCCAAACATCACAGCTCTAGAGAAGATCTGTGCAGAGGAGTGGGCCAAAATACCAACTAAAGTGTGTGTAGACCTGGTCAAGAACTACTGGAACCGTTTGACCTCTGTCATTGCCAACCAAGGCAACATTACAAAGTATTAAAAGTAACTTTTGCTGGCTGCCCAATACTTATTGGCCTCACATTTTCACAAATAAACTGTTTAAAAATCATACAATGTGATTTCCTGGATTTTTTTTTAATATTCTGTCTCTCAAGCTTGATGTGTACCTATGATGAAAAATAAAAACCTCTCTTATCTTTTTACATGGGTGAACTTGGACATTTACGTTGCCCTTTACTTATAATAATAATTTACTTATTGTCCCCACTGTATATATATATATATATATATATATATATATATATATATATATATATATATATATATATATATATATACACACATATATATATAGCGGTAAATTAGGACTGAGACCCCCCCCGCCGTGACCATTGATTTCTGCAAAGTAAGATCGACCACCGTGACTGATGTATACGTACATGTATATGTGTATATAATATCAATAAATGCATATTCAATGCTATAAATGCTTATAATAACAATTAAACATTCAAAAATAACGAATAAGATGTAAAGAAAATATAAATACACATACATACAGACGCACGTTCATGCAGACAGATGTGTGTGCACACACTCAGACGCGCATCTCACATAAAAATGTAAATAGTTTTGTTGGAAGTGGTGGTCGTGGTGAGGGGAGGTTGTGTTTTTTTTGGGGGTTGCATAATTGGCCTTGTTTTGTGACAGTTTCCTGAACTTTTCCCCTATTTTTCATTAATTGCCTTTTTTTAAATTTTTCGATGAATATTTTTGAAAAACCAGCAATGAAGCTACCGAAACTGAAGCACGAAGTAGCGAGGGATCACTGTATTATCTCACTACTCCTAATTATTTTAGGGAATCCAATTAAGTTATTATGAGCAACAGTGTAGTGGTTAGCATGTCTGCCTCAGAGCAAGAATGTCCTGGTTTTGAGTATCAGGCTCAGGAAGGGGATTTTTGTGTGTTGTTTGCATGTTCTTCCAATGCAGCCATGAGGCGGGGAAGGGGGGGGGGGGGCACTAACCAGTGTCTCTCCCCCTAATGCCGGTCCCAAGCCTGGATAAATGCAGAGGGTTGCGACAGGAAGGGCATCCGGCGTAAAACTTCTGCCACATTTCTCATGCAAATGATCAAAACAAAATTCATACCGGATCGGTCGAGGCCCGGGTTAACAATGACCGCCATCAGTGCTGTCAACCAACAGGGTGCTGATGGAAATTGGACAACTGTTGGTCGAAGAAGGAGAGGCGGGAGGTGTGTCCGTAGGCAGAGAGAGAAGAGGAAATGCGTGAGTCTAGGACTGAGAGTAGGGACTTGCAAGGCTAGAACCTTAGGAGCAGGGTTTAAGCTGTTTTATCACGTTGTGGATGGGAAGAGAAATGGGGTAGGAGTCATCTTGAAGGAGGGGTTTGTCAGGAATGTTCTAGAAGTGAAAAGAGTGTCACACAGAGTGATGAGTCACAAGTTAGAAATTGAAGACGTGATGGTCAATGTTGTTAGTGCTCATGCCCCACAGGCAGGATGTGAGCTGGAAGAGAAGGAGAGATTCTGGAGTGAGTTAGATGAAGTGATGAGGAATACCCCCAGAGGTGAAAGACTGGTCATTGGGGCAGACTTCAATGGACATGTTGGTGCAAGCAAAGAGGGGCCGAGGAAGTGATGGGCAGGTTTGGTATCCAGGACAGGAACACAGACGGACAGATGTTGATCGATTTTGCAAAAAGGATGGAAGTGGCTGTGGTGAATACTTTCTTCAAGAAGAAACAGGAGCATAGGGTGACTTATGTAAGCAGAGGTAAGAGCAGACAGGTAGACTACATCTTGTGTAGGCGATGTAATTTGAAGGAAGTCAGTGACTGCAAAGTAGTAGTGGGTGAGAGTGTTGCCAAACAACATAGGTTGGTGGTGTGCAGGATGATGCTGATGGTGAGGAAGGTGAAGAAGGCAAAGGCAGAGCAGAAAACAAAGTGGTGGAAGCTGAAAAAGGAAGAGTGTCGTGTTGTCTTCAAGGAGGAGTTGAAACAGGCTTTGGGTAGTCAGGAAGT
This sequence comes from Plotosus lineatus, assembly GCA_024760905.1. Lineage (NCBI taxonomy): Eukaryota > Metazoa > Chordata > Actinopteri > Siluriformes > Plotosidae > Plotosus > Plotosus lineatus. The sequence continues at coordinate 61,181,390 of CM045728.1, read as the reverse complement.
GCTTCCAGATGACTGGACAACCACAGCCAATATGATCAGGGAGACCGGTAGGAGAGTACTTGGTGTGTCCTCTGGAAGGAAAGTAGATAAGGAGACTTGGTGGTGGAATGAGGACGTGCAGGAGTGTGTACAAAAGAAGAGGTTAGCTAAGAAGAAGTGGGACACAGAGAGGACCAAAGAGAGTAAACAGGAGTACAGGGAGACACAGCGTAAGTCAAAGGTAGCAGTGTCAAAGGCCAAACAGAGGGCGTATGATGACTTGTATGATAGGTTGGACAGTAAGGAGGGAGAAAATGATTTATACAGGTTGGCACAGCAGAGAAATAGAGATGGGAAAGAAGACGTGCAGCAAGTTAGAGTGATTAAGGACAGAGAGGGAAATGTATTGACTGATGACAGAAGTGTGCTGGGAAGATGGAAAGAGTACTTTGAAGAGCTGATGAATGAGGAAAATGAGAGAGAAAAAAGAGTAGAAGAGGTGACCATTGAGGAGCAGGATGTAGCAAAGATCAGTAAGGGTGAAGTGAGGAGGGCATTGAAGAGGATGAAGAGTGGAAAGGCAGTTGGCCCTGATGACATACCGGTGGAGGTATGGAAGTGTCTAGGGGAGGTAGCAGTAGATTTTCTGACAAGAATATTCAACAAGGTCTTAGAAAGTGATCAGATGCCGGAGGAATGGAGGAGAAGTGTGCTTGTGCCCATTTTTAAGAACAAGGGAGATATACAGCGTTGTGGCAACTACAGAGGGATAAAGTTGATGAGCCATACAATGAAGTTATGGGAACGAATAGTAGAAGCTAGACTAAGGGCAGAGGTCAGCATTTGTGAACAACAGTTTGGTTTCATGCCAGGAAAGAGCACCACAGATGCAGTGTTTGCTTTGAGGATGTTAATAGAGAAGTACAGAGAAGGTCAGAAGGAGCTGCATTGTGCCTTTGTGGATCTGGAGAAAGCATATGACAGGGTGCCAAGAGAAGAACTGTGGTATTGCATGAGGAAGTCTGGAGTTGCAGAGAAGTATGTTAGAGTAGTGCAGGACATGTATGAGAGATGTAAGACCGTGGTGAGGTATGCTGTCGGTGTGACAGAAGAGTTCAAGGTGGAGGTGGGACTGCATCAAGGGTCAGCTCTGAGCCCCTTCTTGTTTGCTATGGTGATGGACAGGCTGACAGACGAGGTTAGACAAGAATCTCCATGGACTGTGATGTTTGCAGATGACATCGTGATCTGTAGTGAGAGCAGAGAACAAGTGGAGGAAAATCTAGAGAGGTGGAGGTATGCCCTGGAAAGGGGGGGGGAATGAAGGTTAGTCTCAGTAAGACAGAATACATGTGTGTGAACGACAAGGACCCAAGAAGAAGTTTGCATGTTCTTCCAATGCTTCCATGAATTTCTTGCGAGTACACTGATTTCCTCCACATTTGGCTAACGGTATTTATTCCAAATTATATTTATGTGTGAAAATGAGTATGCATAGTTGTGTGTGTTGGCCCTGCGATCAGGTCAGTTATTTATGGTGTACCCCCACTTTCTTAGTATCGAATAAGCTAGGCTCCCCTAACTACGCTACCCTTGTAGAATTAAGTAGGTTGTCAAATGAGTGAGTGAGAGTTAATTCAGTTTTGCATAAAAAATATTGTGAGAAGATTTCTAAAACTTCATTGTGCATTTGCATTCAGCTTTTTCCCTAGGATATAATTTTAAAGTCACATACAATGCATGAAAAAATCCATTACAATCCACTATGATCAGGCAAACAATAAAAGCTTTCAGGGTAAAAGTTGTACAACTGTGGGACTATTGAAACTTCCCTGGAGCTGAATGCATGTACATGAACATGTAATGCATGACCGCATAGTGAGCAGAGTGCAAAGGGCAAGTAAAGCACAAAGATCGGGTTTAAATCTGATGGCTATAGAAGTTCAAAATGGACTACAGTATTAGGAAACTCTAGCTGTGAACTTCTGAGTAAAGTAGTGCCTAAACATCAAATAGTATAATAAATCCAATTATAGCCATGTGATGTGAACAGATGAAATGAGTGTCAATTTTGGTGGAAAGGTTTGCTGTAAATATCAATTAAAAAACAAATATGTTTTACACTGATACTGTAAAATATAGTCTAATGGTGGCTAGTTTATTTCTTTAGTTGGAGATCCATTTTTAAATCAAACATTGGCATATCAGTACGAAGATATCTTATCCTAAAATTGGATGCCTTTGTCAGGATAACACTTGGCTATGGATGTTAACTGTGTTGTGCACAAACAAGTACATATTTTTATGAAAGCTGAACTGAAAGACTCAGTTTACAATAATAAACATGCACCTGAACTACATTCACTCTGGCAATAATAAACATTGTTCATGTCCGTCTGTCTGCTCACCTTTTACAGTGCTGTTTTATGGCAGGCAGTTTGTTTGTACATTCAAATAAGTTTTAAAAATAAACAAGTAAAGATTCAGACAGAAGAAACTGCATGTTTTGTGCCCTTTGGGTCTGAAAAAGCAAGTCCAGACATTCGTCACATTCGTGGATTCCATGTGACTTATAAATCAGCACACTAAGCGTTAGACCATGAGGCAACAACCGCAAACTTCATCTACCTAAATGAAGCTTACGTCATTGTTTTATAGGACCTGTTTATCTTGTGTCCCAACAACAAATGGTGAAGCTTGTGCTAAGCTACTCTGTGGTAAATCTGCAGCTCTTGACTAAGTTTGAAAAACTCTGTCCAAAAAAAAAAAAAAGTCTGTTTTCCAATCAGCGAGACATGTCTTTTAGAAAGCAGGTAAAGAAAATGGTAAACAATGAATTTAATAAGCATAGGACTGACTTTAAGCCTGAAATTCAGCAAAGAATGTGTGCATAAGTAACAGATACTGTTTAGCACTGAACAAGGAGTGTATATGTATCAATGTTCACAGTTCAGTCCATCTGTATGAACTTTGAACTAATTCATTTTACGTGTGAACTGTCTCAATGTACCAATGCTCAAATGTTGACAATATCATTGCTAGTTTTGAAAAAATTACATACTTGTACAGAAGTTCAGTACAAGTATCCTGTCTTGATAAAGCTTCTATAAATAGTAAATATGCAGAGTGAGTAATGACAAATACACCACCTAGGACATATTTTAGTTTGCAATAAATATGGAAAATAAAATGCTTTCACAAAAAAAGTTCCCAGCATTTTCTCAGAGTTAGCTGAGATAAGCATTAGGCTTCCCGTTATCAAGAGGGATTAAGTGGTTCAGCAAATCAATGAATGAAAAATAGAGTAGCTGCTATGGGCCATCTTCTTTTCTTCAGGGATCACCACGGTGAATCATCTGCCTCCATTTCACCCTGTCCTCTGCATCTTCTTCTCTTACACAACTACCTTCATGTCCTTCGTCACCACATCCATGAATCTTCTCTTTGGTCTTCCTCTAAGCCTTCTGCATGGTAGTTCCAACCTCAGCATCCTACTACCAATATATTCACCATCCTTCCACTATACATGTCATTCTTCTTCTTCTTTTCCTTTCAGCTTCTCCATTCAGAGGTTGCCACAGCGAATCATCTGCATCCATCTCACCCTATCCTCTGCATCTTCTATTCTTACTCCAACTACCTTCATGTCCTCCTTCACCACATCCATAAATCTCCTATTTGGTCTTCCCCTAGGCCTTCTGCCTGGTAGTTCCAACCTCAGCATCCTACAACCAATATACTCACTATCCCTCCTCTGTACATGTCCAAACCATCTCAATCGAGCCACTCTGACTTTGTCTGCAAAACCTCTTACATGTGATGTCCCTCTGATGTACTCATTCATGATCCTATCCATCCTCATTACTCCCAAAGAGAACATCTCTGCTACCTCCAGCTCTGCCTCCGGTCTTTTCCTCAGTGCCACTGTTTCTAAACCGTACATCATCGCTGGCCTCATCACTGCCTTGTACAATTTTCCTTGCATTCTTGCCGATACCCTCCTATCACACATCACACAGGCTACTTTTCGCCAACCATTCCAACCTGCCTGCACATGCTTCTTCACCTCTTTTCCACACTTTCCTTTGCTCTGGACTTTTGAGCCTCAGTACTTAAAATCTTCCACCTTCTTGATCCCTGCTCCCTGTAACCTCACCGTTCCTCTCTGGTCTTTGTCATTTACACACAGGTATTCTGTCTTATTGAGGCTCACGTTCATTCCTCGCCTTCCCAGGGCATACTTCCACCTCTCTAGATTTTCCTCCACTTGTTCTCTGCTCTCACTACAGATCGGAATGTCATCTGCAAACATCATAGTCCATGGAGATTCTTGTCTAACCTCGTCTGTCAGCCTGTCCATCACCATAGCAAACAAGAAGGAACTCAGAGCTGACCCTTGATGCAGTCCCACCTCCACATTGAACTCTTCTGTTACACCGACAGCACACCTCACCACGGTCTTACATCTCTCATACATGTCCTGCACCACTCTAACATACTTCTCTGCAACTCCAGACTTCCTCATGCAATACCACAGTTCCTCTCTCGGCACCCAGTCATATGCTTTCTTCAGATCCACAAAGGCACAATGCAGCTCCCTCTGACCTTCTCTGTACTTCTTTAATAATATCCTCAAAGCAAACACTGCATCTGTGGTGCTCTTTCTTGGCATGAAACCAAACTGTTGTTCACAAATGCTGACCTCTGCTCTTAGTCTAGCTTCCACTATCCTTTCCCATAACTTCATCGTATGGCTCATTAACTTTATCCCTCTGTAGTTGCCACAACTCTGCACGTCTCCCTTGTTGTTAAAAATGGGCACCAGCACACTTCTCCATTCCTCCGGCATCTGCTCACTTTCTCAGACCTTGTTGAATATTCTTGTCAGAAAATCTACTGCTACCTCTCCTAGACACTTCCATGCCTCCACCAGTATGTCATCAGGACCAACGGCCTTTCCACTCTTCATCTTCTTCAATGCCCGCCTCACTTCACCCTTACTAATCTTTGCCTGGTCCTCAACAGTCACACTTTCTACTCTTTTTTCTCTCTCTCATTTTCCTCATTCATCAGCTCTTCAAAGTACTCTTTCCATCTTCCCAGCACACTTCTGTCATCAGTCAATACATTTCCCTCTCTGTCCTTAATCACTCTGACTTGCTGCATATTTTGCCCATCTCTATTTCTCTGCTGTGCTAACCTGTATAAATCATTTTCTCCCTCCTTACTGTCCAACCTATCATACAATTCATCATACGCCCTCTGTTTGGCCTTTGACACCGCTACCGTCACCTTATGCTGTGTCTCCCAGTACTCCTATTTACTCTCTTCGGTCCTCTCTGTGTCCCACTTCTTTTTAGCTAACCTTTTCCTTTGTACACACTCCTGCACTTCCTCATTCCACCACCAAGTCTCCTTATCTACTTTCCTTCCAGAGGACACACCAAGTACTCTCCTACTGGTCTCCCTGATCACATTGGCTGTGGTTGTCCAGTCATCTGGAAGCACTTCCTGACTACCCAAAGCCTGTTTCAACTCCTCCTTGAAGACAACACGACACTCTTCCTTTTTCAGCTTCCACCACTTTGTCTTCTGCTCTGCTTTTGCCTTTTTCACCTTCCTCACCATCAGCATCATCCTGCACACCACCATCCTATGTTGTTTGGCAACACTCTCACCCACTACTACTTTGCAGTCACTGACTTCCTTCAAATTACATTGCCTACACAAGATGTAGTCTACCTGTGTGCTCCTACGTCCGCTTTTATAAGTCACCCAATGCTCCTGTCTCTTCTGGAAGAAAGTGTTCACCACGGCCATTTCCATCCTTTTTGCAAAATCTACCAACATCCATCCGTTTGTGTTCCTGTCCTGAATACCAAACCTGCCATCACTTCCTTGTCCCCTCTATTTCCTACTTCATTTCTCTTCCCATCCACACCATGAAAAAACGGCTTAAACCCTGCTCCTAAGCTTGGTCTCCTGAACATACAGTATGTCCACCTTCCTCCTCTGCATCATATCAGTCAGCTCTCTAGCTGAGCTCTGAGTTATGGTTCAAACCCACAACTATGAAGGTTGTGGAGGCCATCTGCCAGCAGTGGCATGACAGGCTGATGATGATGATATATACGTGAACATGACCATAATGCAGAATTTTTTTTCCTTTTATGCATAATTTACTAGAAAATACAGCTTATTGTGAACTTCCACACAGAATACTCTGTATAATTTTCCATTAGCTAGATTTTTTTAGAAGTTGGAGGCTAATTTATTGAAGGGAAGAGCAAAATGTAAATGCATATTCACATTGTTTGAAAAGACAGGATGTGTTGCCAAGCCAACCATTTTCCCACCTGCACGAATCCTACACAAGCTTCAAACTACATTTGAATCTCTAACCTACCAAGCTAATTAGTACAACAAATCTACTGTAGCTTACCTTCTGTGTGGTTGGATACACTATGAGATACGCAAGTTTTTTTGGAAGCATAAAGCAATGTTTTTTTTTGCATAATATTTGCTGCATTCAGTGATTAATACAATAATTTCACATTGTTTCATTAACTAAATAGGTATTGGCTGTAGATTTGTATAGGGAAGTCAACAATTCCAATTTCCAAAGATTGGAAATGATGGACTAGACTCACCAAGATTCTTTCATTTATTAATTGTCTAAGATGCTTAATCTTCATTAGGGTCAAGGGGTGGTTGGCATCCATCTCAGCCAATTCTGCATGATGGCAGGATACACCGTGGACAGCTCACACGGCCATTACAGGGCGCGCGCACACACACACACACACACACACACACACACACACACACACAGGCATTCACAACTGTTCACACTTACTGTCACACCTTGGTGCAATTTGGAACAGTCAATCAGCCTACTGTGTATGTTTTTGGGTTGTGGGAGGAAACTGATTTACCCAGAGGATACCCACACAAGCACAAGAAAAACATGTAAACGCCACACAAAAATGCCTCAAGCACAGGGCCTTCTTGCTGTGAGGCAGACATGCTAACCACTACACAACTGTGCTGCATCCGGCCAAGATTCCAGATTTAAATAGCTTCAGCAAATGTGGGGTTTAATTGATTGATGAATTGATCCCCCAAAAGTTTCCTCCAAAGACAGCCTTTGGGAAGAGTTACAAACACATTGCTACATAAAATGAGGAAAAAGTGTATCAGAACAAATTTACTGAAGCTAAGTATTTTAAAGCCTTAGAAATGTTCATTTTTCTGAGGTTTCAAGCTGCCAATTTCACCTCAAAACTGACAGGTTTAATGAATAAATTGTAGAACATGTTGTCATGCATTGGTAAGATTCAGGATGTGTCAACTGAAGTTTCAGGATTTTTTTTTAAGTCTGCGTAGATGGATATTCAGGAGTTAGTTTTCCTACAAGACAGTGTTTGAGAAGAGAGTTACAGCAAACCACATGGGGAATATGTGGGGAATATTTAGCAGAGTGGTGAACCGTGTCTGCACGGCTGAATCAAACTGAGTGGGTGATGGTGCAAAATGCTTCAGGCTGCCTGTCTGTGTTGGAAAGTGAAAGCTGGGCAGACCCCTTCAAACCCGGCTCTGACATGTTAAATGTGTGCTACACTTACTGAGACGTGTGTGTGTGTGTGTGTGTGTGTGTGTGTGTGTGTGTGTGTGTGTGTGTGAATATATATATATATATATATATATATATATATATATATATATATATATATATATATATATATATATATATACGTACTGTATAGTCATGTAAGTAAAAAATGTTTTTGAATTACGAAGGGCATCTGACCAAAAAACCTATGCCTAATGAAACTTGCGAATCATTCACTGTGGCGACCCCTGAAGGTAAAAGCCGAAAGGAAAAGAAGGAGGAGAAGAAGAAGAAGGCTTAATATTTGTGGATGGACTTGTTCAGATTTTTCAGTCTAATAATGGGAGAGGCAGGTCTCAGGATCTCATATTGAACAGGTAACAGGAACAAATTCCAAATGCAAATATTACACTTGGCATCACCCCTACACCTTTTATCTTCTTCATGGTAAATGAAATAATGTGGGCTTACAGTCATGGAACTGCTGAGGAGTTATGATGTCATTATTAATGAGTGTGTATATGTTATCTCCAGAGTAATGTAATAAGCTACTTTTGCATCTCTCTCTCTCTCTCTCTCTCTCTCTCTCTCTCTCTCTCTCTCTCTCTATACATAAGCAGTTCAATGTTATTTTCTAGTCAAACAAATGCCAATCATGCAAACTACTGTTAAAAACACCCTTGACCATATTTATGAATGACTAAAGGGTAATAGATCAATACATTATATGACATGTTTGTAACCCGTGCAAAGAAAAATAAAGAAAATAATGTCAATGTCAAAATTTTTAAGCAGAATTTTTAGGACAAATACTGTTGTTGAGCTCGTTATGTGGTGGTTGTTGTTGTTGGGTTTTTTTGGTATTTAGTTCTGTACTGGTTAATGTAAAAGAGTGATTGTATTCATGTAGATGTATTCAAGTGGAGTATTTTCTGTTCAACAAAAGGGATCAAGCAGTAAATGATAAAAAATGTAATTTTTAAAAATAATATTCATTAATTTCTTTCAATTTGAATCCTTATTAAGGCTGTGTAGAGGTTGGTCGCCATCTCAGCGACTCTGGATGACGGCACAGTACACCCTGGACAGCTCACTAGGCCATTGCAGGGCCAAAACACACATACAAATATTTACACTCACAACTAGGGGCAATTTGGAAGAGCCAATCAGCCAACTGTGCATGTTTTTGTACTGTGGGAGGAAACCAAAGTACCCGGAGGAAAACCATGCATGCACAGGTAGAAAATGCAAACTCCACACACTGCACTGCAATGCAGCCCATTTGTGATAAGTAAATTTAAATTCAGTATTACACAGATTACTGGGTCAATTAACATAAACAGATATTTCAAGAAATTAAGTCAATGAAGATGAGTTAATGTGCATACTTTTTTGTTGCATGTGCTTACGTGGGTTTCCTGCATTTACTTCGGTTTCCTCACACAATACAAAGACATGCACATTAGGTTAATTGGCTTTTTTGAAATTGGCCCTAGCTGTTAGCGTAAGTGTAAAGAGTCGTCCTTGTGTCGGTCCTGTGATGGACTTGTGAGCTTTATAGGGTGTACCCCAACTTCACCCTAAAGGTATGATTAAGCCTTCCTGCACCCCGACCAGGATTAAATGGTGCCGTGAATATATGAATAAATAAAAACTATCGGATTACTTCTGTTTCAAACCAATTTTTGACATATTTTACTCAGGAATCATGGTGCAGCAGTGATTAGCTGGCTTACCTCACTGCAAGAAGGCCTGAGTTCGATTCTCAGGCATTTCTGTATGAAGTTTGCATGTTTTCCACATTTTGTGTGTTTTTTTTTTTTTTTTTTGTCTGGTTTCCTCCCACAGTAGGCTAACTGGCGATTCCAAATCGCCCATAGGCGTGAGAGTGAGTGTGACTGGATGTATGAGTTTTGATCATGTGATGGCCTAGTGAGCTGTCCATGGTGTATCCTACCCTCGCTCAGAATCAATCAGCTTCCCCCGTGACCCTAAGTAGGATTAAACAGTTTTGAAAATGAATGAATGAATAAATATATGAGTCAAGACATTGTCTTATTTCTAAAAGAAAAAAAAAAAGCTTTCCATTTTACTTCACATTTCCTATTGCAATTGACTTTAAAGTCTCAATCCTACCAGTAATATACAGTAGCAAATTGTACAATTTGTTGTCTTTTTGGTACTATGAAAAAGTAAATTGTCCTTGTTATGGATTGAACTTTCAGCCGAACCCAGGAATTGAAGGAGACGATGAACAGTTCAACAGATAAGCTTTATTAACTCACAGCAGACGTCTGTCTGTCTTCCTTTCGGCTTTTTCCCTTTTACTCGGGAGTCGCCACAGCGAATCATCTGATTCGCACGTTTTGATTTGGCAGAGGTTTTTATGTCGGATGCCCTTCCTGTCACAACCCTTTTTAGCAAGGGACAGAAACACGCTGATGACTTTGCAGCTACTCTTTACGAAAGTCAGCAATGGTTCTTTTACATTCCTCTCACCATAGACAGTGACAGACATGGCCCGCCTTTGATAACCCAGTTAGCTGCACTGGGGGAGACAGTGACAACCTTGTGGAGAGTGGGACTCGAACCCCCGACCTTTGGATCAGCGATCCAGCGCAATATACCACTAGACCACTACTGCCAGCAGATGCTGCAGATAAAAACAAACAAACAAACAAACAAACAAAAAACAGTGACAAACACTAGAGGTACAGACAAAAATAAAATGGTGACAAACACTGGAGGCAACAAAGAAAATAAACAGTATCAAACACTGGAGACTGTGGCTGGGAAGGCCAACTTCCCACAGAGCGATAACTAGGAGCAAGTAGAGAACACTAGGAAGCGACCAAGTGAGATTGAAACAATCTTCTGGCAGAAAGGTGAAGGTGCAGTAGGTCTTTATAGTGAGTTGATCAAGGAGTGGGATCAGGTGTACACTGCTGCAGTCAGCCAGAGGTAGGTCAGCCACGCCCCTCAGCGACAGTCTGCACTGCTGGGGAGAAAACAGGGTTAGAGCAAGGAAAACCAAAACCACTGACTGTCTATTTCTGTCTGTCTTCCTTTCGGCTTTTTCCCTTTTACTCGAGAGTCGCCACAGCGAATCATCTGATTCGCACGTTTGATTTGGCAGAGGTTTTTACGTCGGATGCCCTTCCTGTCACAACCCTTTTAGCAAGGGACAGAAACACGCTGACGACTTTGCAGCTACTCTTTACGAAAGTCAGCAATGGTTCTTTTACATGCCTCTCACCATAGACAGTGAGAGACATGGCCGACCTGTGATAACCCAGTTAGCTGCACTGGGGGGGACAGTGACAACCTCGTGCAGAGTGGGACTCAAACCACCAACCTTTGGCTCAGCGATCCAGCGCCCTATACCACTAGACCACCACTGCCCCTGTCTATTTCTATCTATATCAATTACACTGTACCCTCAAAAATATGACAAATGCCATTATAATTTATTACACTACAAAGGCATGTCAGGTTGCCCTTCAGCATTTCTTCCTTGCATTAATAGTATCCTGTAACAACAACTAGTAGTATTCTCACTTCTCTTGTGCTTGTCAGTTCTCATGTTGTAGATCAAATTTCATTGCAAAACAATCAGTGGTTTCATTGCTGACATTCAGCTTGATTGTGGTCAAGGGGAATTATGAAGGAAATAGGCTGCAGAGATTTAATAGAGTAGCAAATCCCAAAGGCTTTTCTGGAACTTTTATCACAGACCTGGGGGATTATAGTTGTTATCTGCTTATTGATCTTCATGATAAATGCCGTGGTTTCTATTGCAACTAGTAGCCTGCACTACAAACCTGATTCACAGATAGTATTTTGTATCACACCAGCAATAATCAATAATGTTTTTCTGTCTTTAGTCTAGATCTATGTGTAATATATATCAATGGCAGCTGCTTGGAGGCACTTCATGATGAAACTTGTCAATTACTGCATCATGTTATTTATACATTAGTTATTATATACCCACTGTGAAAAATTTTTAACCAAACAAATTTGACCCTGACATGGTTTCATTAAAAGGCCAGCAGTACATTCTCTTTATTATGGCACTTTTCTAAGCCATCTAATTTTCTCATTACCAGCAGGGTTGATAAGTTTGGTTATTTCCCCTGACTTGTAAACCAGATCAGTATTAATCTGCATTGTTGTCTAATTCTGAATCTCTCACATTATCTCATATCATGCCCCAGCTAATGAATTTTACTAAACAATCAAACTTTATTAAACTAAAACAAGCAAGAAAGTCAAGAACACTGCATGTTTACTAGCTGTGGTAGCATAGCTGGTATTGTTTTTATTTCTGTCTCTCTTTGTTTTTATGGATACACACACATATATCAAGAACTGTATGGCATATAACTGACATTTTCAGGGTAGCAACTTGGGAATAAAGGATAATATGTGGTTATGAAAAGGTCACTGTAGGTTAGGTTGTAGTTATATTGCTAATAGAAACAGACTATAAGCAACTAAAATCTGTTTTGGGGCCACTGTCAATTAGAAAGCAGTCCTGCCACATTGCGGGTCCTTCCAATCATTATGTACCAGTCCAGTGTCCTGATGTCCTGATGTGCCCACTGTTCAAAGAAACCCAAAGAATCTTGGCTTTCAGAGTGTGTGTGTGTGTGTGTGTGTGTGTGTGTGTGTGTGTGTGTGTGTGTGTGTGTGTGTATATATATATATATATATACACACACACACACACACACACACACACACACACACACACACACACATATGGGATAAGTGCCCGGGGCACTTAAAAAAATGGGGGGGGGTAATTAAAATGTTACCAGTGGAGTGGAATGGTAAATGCTTATTACTATCGAGGTGGAAAACATGAATAATAACAGTACAATAAAAGAGTTTTAATGGTATATGTGTTATTCATTTTGTGGTATCAACCAAACTACTTCCATGAAAATTGAAAATAAACAGAAAACAGCATAAAAAAAAGACCCCTTACTTTTCCCTCCCTTTAAACATTTTCTTTAAAGTTTTTCCTATGAGCCAATGAACACTGTCAACTTTAGCACATGGCACCCAATCAACAAGACCATAAACAAAAGCACATGGCCAGGAACTTCTTTAAATCTATAAAGTTAGTGAGCAGGAGAATCTGGTGAAAAATACTTGTCATCACTTTTGATAGGTCCATATCTGGCTCATCGCTCCACTCATTCAGAGCATCCGGTAGTTTTGCAGTTGTTGGACATTTACCAAGAGAACACAACAAAATGGTATTCTGTTTTTTAAAGCATGGTGGAACAATCAAATGTGTTGCTACTGATGAACATTATAGATTGCAGCGGTCTTGAAATACTATATAAACTCACTTTTACAGGTACTGAACATCTCATTTTAATTTTTTTTTTTGGGGGGGGGTATTGGAGCAGAGCGCTTATTACGTCGCATATGGTATATATAAAATCAAAAGAACTGAAGCAATATATGGGTCTGATCATGAAACTGGGACTGAAATCTGACAGTGACCTTTCACATTTCCTGCAGATTTAGAAAAAAATTGCTTTTTCCATTTTTAATGTTTTAGGCTAATATGCATTAAAGCTGGATAATATTCCTTGGAGAAGCATCATCATCAAATTATCAGTAGGACAAAAAAAAAAAGTCAGTAACATGTACAGAATGAATGGCGCTCTATTCACTAAAATAGCTTGAGATAATAATTGTATAATTAGTTACACTCTACGAGTTGATAGTGATATTCAACTTTTGATGAGATGTGCAACTTTTCTTTATTATCTAAAGTTAATTAATGCCAATACATCAGTGATCGGTGGGAGCACAAGATACACTATGTAACATGCACAGGAAAAGTTACGTATATCATCGATCCCATTTTAAGTCTACTGCTTATTTACCAATTTTGCACCACACATGCAGATTCCATGGTTCAATGTTGGTGCACCTGTGCTACGATTCATGTGGTTATTGGACCTGTGAAGACTTTAGTAGAAGCTCAGCGGGACGAGAAAATAATGAGGTCTTTCTCTGTCCATTTCTGAACTGCTGGGAGGCTGCCCCCATCTCAGCTGATTCTGGGTGAGGGTGGGGTACACCCTGGACAGTTCGTCATCACCAAATAATCAGCTGAGATCTTTCATTTGTTACAAAATAGAGCATGAAAAATGTATAAACTAGGAATTATTTGAATTATTTCAAAACTTGTGTTCACCATATTTATACATTTTGATATGATACTACGTATTTCCCAGGCATGCACTACAATTTTTCATTAATTGATTCACAAATAAACTTAGACATAAAAATATTTATTCAAGTTTGAAGTTGGATAGTTGGAAAATGTGCCAGTTTCATGATCCGACCCATATTGTAAATATGGCTTCATTTTTAGTGCATAACCTAATAGGAGTTCGAAAGACATCCAACCTTTCCCTCGTAATCTGACATTGCATCCTGATGGGTATTGCTTTATTAAGTGCCACTGAGGTTTCAAAACAGATGGTAGCACTGACTCATTCTTACACACAATAATGTCATCAGTGGGAGCAAAAACACAGCCTGGCCCCTCACCCAGTGTGTAAGCTTTTCAAGCAATTGTAAGAAGTTTTGTTTGGACTGATTAAGGTTTTACATTTTTAAGAATAGATCTGATTAGCTTACCTAACAAGGGACTTGAAGGTTAAAATGTTTAGACATATAATTTGCCTATGGCTTGGGTGAAATCACCAGCCCACTGTTGACCTTTTTATGCCACTGTTTAGTGGATCAGAATTTAAAAGAAAGTCTATGTGACATTTGGACTGTTTTCCAAATTCTGGAAGCATCGGCTTGAGTGCACCCTCACTGTTTAGTCTGACACCGTTAAGATGAAGAGAGGAGAATTGGCATTCACAACAATCACAGGCCTCATTGTGAGAACTAATTGGTGAAAATGATAAGCCTGTTGAATTAAACAGCATTCACACAGAAAGCTTGAGTGACAAGCAATACAAGTGACATGTGAATCGCTTAGCAGTACAACCAAATTGTGCTGGTGACCATCTCTGGTTTCCTAGGAAACCCTCTTGCATGTTTCCCACTTCCAAATATTTCTGACTGAAACCAGTAGCATTGACAGCTGGTTCCCATACAGGAAGTGTAGACCTGCAAGCAGTATCTAGCTACTTAATCAATAAATATGTTATATTATCATTCATTTATCATTTAATATTATTCATTTTCTAAGCTGCCTATTCCTAATTAGGGTCACGAGGAGGCTGGTGCCCGTCCCAGCCGACTCTGAGCGAGGGCAGAGTACACCCTGGACAGCTCGACAGGGCACTGCAGGATAAAAACATGCTGACAACTATGCAGCTATTCTTGACAAAATCAGCAATAGTTCTTTTACATGCCATCACCATAGACAGTGAGAGACATGGCTGGCCTTTGATAACACACTTAGCCATACTGGGGGACAGCAGCAACAACCAGGTGCTCAAACATTATTATTATTATTATTATTATTATTATTATTATTATTATTATCATCATCATCATCATCATTATCATTATCATCATCACATGGCAAGTATATAACAGAGACTTTTGCATGTTATAAACCAAGAGTTAGACGCATGTGAATATATCATCGCCAACCATTTTAGAATCACGAACCTAAATACTACATTTTTGAGTATTATGCTTACAAAATTTTGAGTGCGCACTCTTAACACACTTTTGTGAGCCATCACAGTAAAATGGGTATTAAGTAGGAATTTATTAGTTGAAGTAATTAGTAACACTCTGCAGCTTATATACTAACTTTAAAGAATATTGCTTTTAAATTAAACAAAGTATTTAATAATTTCCAATTTATACCTACTTTGCTGGGTATAACCCAGCATAACTCATCTGTTATGAACTGCTCTTCCATTTTGATGCACATGGAATCAATAAACTCAGGTTTGCTGTTTTCCTGCGGAAAAAGGTTTTGGGGAACTCAGTGTTTGGCACCATCTATCAATCAACTTCATCTTTAAGAGCTGATTGGTTGTCAGGCAAATTGTGTCTCATAAAGGTTCAGCTCAGTTTTTTGCCATACCCATTCATTTTATGTTGCATGAGTAAGTTTCACCTGTCATTGCTCAGATTACTATTGTTCAGTGATATGCACGGTTTCTTGTCACTTCTGGCTTCCTGTGTGGATGCAGCTTTCGGTTGTCAAGAACTGCACAAACATAAACGAGTACTCAAAGATACTGAAAGCAGAGCTCAATGGAGAGAAGGCAGATATCTTCATCCTAAAGGCCTTTACAACATGCATGTATAACTTTGTCTGATTTAAATGATGCTCAGAATCGTGCATGATATCTGCACTTTTCATCTTAAATACGGATGGCAAGTTAGAAACCCTTGTCATGTGAAAGGTTTCCTACTTTAGATGTCACATTATGTCAGGAAGAATTTGCTTCAAATTGAAAACACACAAGACTGAAGAAATATATGCTGTTGACTCCAGCATGTCAGCCCAATGAGAAGATTATACATGAGCCTTGGCTGATTCAATTCGACAGGGACCACTAGCTTAATCTGTATGAATGATTAGCATGACAGGGGGGCGGTAGGTTTTCCGATGAGAATGACTACCTCTATCGTGCCAATCCATGGCACATATCAATTTGAGTATGTGAAAGTATACTGCTAAAAAAAATCCTTGTTGATATGGATGCAAGGCTTTTAGAATTTCTTTCTGTCTGACTTCAGAAAGACAATGTTCCCTAAATTTTTAATTTTGATATATTGGTTTAATCCCGTAAGGGAAATTACTTCCTCTGCATTTAACCCATCCAGAGCAGTGGACTGCCATACACATTGGGGCGCCTGGAGGGCACTTCATCATTAATGTGAAGGAAGTGAAGGTGCTGCTCACTCCCCAACTGCCACACATATTTCTTTTTTTTTTTCAGGTTTCCTGAATCAAACCAGTGGCCTTTGGGTCCCCAAGCCACTTCTCTAACCTTTAGGCTACAGCCTCCCAATTCGAATACCATGCAGTCAAGATCAACTGTTTCTTCACTTCTGGTGTAACTAGCTTGAAAATACTGATATAATAGCATAAAGTCTGTTCTTTGTGGATTCCTGTGTACCTGTGTCTGGCTCAGCCGTTACCATAGAGACCCCTCCATCCCTAGCAGATGAAACTGGGGCTGCCTGGCTGTCTCTCTTCCACAGAAGATACTCTGTTAACCAACACTGTCATTCACATGGGCCAGGAGTGTGTGTGTGTGTGTGTGTGTGTGTGTGTGTGTGTGTGTGTGTGTGTGTGTGTGTGTGTGTGTGTGTGTGTGCACTTGCAAAGGCTGTTGAAGCCAGTGTTTGTGCTTTTCAGACTCTGCCAACACTCCCCTGGCAGTTTTGCCATGTGTTGGGTGGCACGGCAGCTTTCATGGGGGCTGACGGCTGAAACAGAATGACAAGCAGTCTGGACTGGGCAATGCTTAATTGAAACCATTTTGTCTTGGAGGCAGCTGCTTACAGTTACTTTGCTAATTGCCCCCAGTATTCGCCATGATCTCAGAACTACAGGCTCCAAGTAGCTAGAGGATTCTCATTCACTGCCCCCCCCTCTCTATTCCTCTTTTTACTTTAAGAGCTATTACATGAGAGAAACTGTTCAGCTTACTTGGGGAACCTTCCTTAATGCACGTCTGGTTCTATTAGGGTGGTAGGGAGTGCTGTCACCCTTGGACTTTGTCTGGCTGGGTTAATGGCAATGAGGCCTGGAGCTTCACAATTACTTAAATGCTCAATTAGTGTTCCTACTCTGCAACTAAAACATGAGTCAGGAAGGTTTTCAATATATATTTTTTTAAATGACAGATGTCAGCCAGCTCAAATTTGTAGATCAGTACAAAAGGGAAATAATGGAGAGGTTTTTGGAGAGAAATTTGTCTAGAATTAACAATTTAGAATTGGCCTTAGCTCCTGGGGGTCATGAAATGAGAACAGCAGAATGAAGTTAAATTGATTGGAGGTGCATTACATTTAAAATCGGCACATATGCTCACTTTCAGTGCTTTGAGGTCACATGAGACTCATCACATAAATAAAATAGTGCAGTCACTTGACAGATAAATATGGCACTGTTCAAATTCAAGGCTATAGCAACATTAGAATGCTTTTTTTTTCTTCTTCTTGTAAGATGCTTTTGTTTGTAATAGCCTCTCAACCTTCTCTGGGCAAAGATCCCGAACTGCTTGCAAGGCCAACACAAAGCAACTACTTACATTTCAACCTGGGGCAATTTGTAACGAGGTGCATGTACTTGAATATTTTCTTTTCTTTACACATCTGTATCTTTTACTTCTTATGTTTTCAACTGAGAGTAGTAATACAGGGGGTGGACAAAATAATGGAAACACCTAACATTTTGGAATCATAATCTTTGAACGTAATTGAAACAATCAAAACTTGGCATATGTATTGATTCATACAACTTGTGAATTGTTTCCAAAGGAATTTTAAGCCATTCTTCAGTTACAATACCGTACAATACGATGGCGGACTTGTGCTTTGCTGAGGACGTTTTTCCCTCTCTTTCAAAGGCAGTCATTACTTTTGAGACAGTTCCTCTTGAAACACCGAACATTTGTTTTTGTTACACTAGCGCCGACCGTACGAGCACCAACAATTTGGCCTCTTTTAAAATCTGAGAGGTCTGCCATTATGGGGTATGATTAATATTTTCAATATCTGTTTAATGTTTTCAATATCTGAAAAAGGAAAAGAAAACAACATTTATTTTACATCAACATATCAAATAACAAAATTATTATACAAAAAATAATAACATATGCCAAGTTTTGATTGTTTAAATTACGTTCAAAGATTATGATTCCAAAATGTTAGGTGTTTCCATTATTTTGTCCACCCCCTGTATTAGCTGCAATGCATTGAAGGGATGAGAATATTTTTATATTGTAGCACTGACTATTGAATCTGGGAAAAAATACCAACGATTTCTCTCAGAAATGATAGTGTTGAAAATAATTCATGATGTTCCGGAAGTTGGTGTGTTTTGTTACATGAGCGAGTGGCGAAACCAGTTAACTGGTAAACATGTCCTTTTAAATTTGTATATTCTGAGTACTCAGAGACATTTATACACAACTGTACTTCTGTAATTCAAATTGAGTATAAAACGTTGTGTACTTTGAACAACTCAAACTGTACCAGATTTATAATGTTCTTCCACCAGCAATCATGCCAATTTTAAACACATTTCCTCGAACTGAAGCTCTTGACCAGCAACTAGAGTAGTCTCGGCAACACGTACAAACCAAGTCAATGATCCTTAAAAAAAGTATTTCAGACAAAAAAAAATCTAGAATTATATATATGTATATATTCTTCTTCTTTTCCTTTCGGCTGTTCCCTTCAGGGGTCGCCACAGCAAATGATCTGCCTCCATCTAACCCTATCCTCTGCATCTTCTACTCTTACTCCAATGCCAATGACCTTCATGTCCACCTTCACCACATCCATAAATCTTCTCTTTGGTCTTCCTCTGGGCCTTCTGCCTGGTAGTTCCAACCTCAGCATCCTACTACCAATATACTCACTATCCCTCCTCTGTACATGTCCAAACCATCTCAATCTATTCTCTCTGACTTTGTCTCCAAAACATCTAACATGTGCTGTCTCTCTGATGTACTAATTTCTGATCCTATCCATCCTCTTTACTCCCAAAGAGAACCTCAACATTTTCATCTCTGCTACCTCCAACTCTGACTCCTGTCTTTTCCCCAGGGCCACTGTCTCTAAACCATGCAACATTGCTGGCCTCATCACCATCTTGTACACTTTTCCTTTCATTCTTGCCGATACTCTCCTATCACACATCACACCGGACACATTTCTCCATCCATTCCAACCTGCCTGCACGCGCTTCTTCACCTCTTTTCCACACTCTCCATTGCTCTGGATTGTTGAGCCAAAGTACTTAACATCCTCCACCTTCTTTATCTCTGCCCCCTGTAACCTCACCATTCCTCTTGGGTCCTTGTCGTTCACACACATGCATTCTGTCTTACTGAGACTAACCTTCATTCCCCTCCTTTCCAGGGCATACCTCCACCTCTCTAGATTTTCCTCCACTTGTTCTCTGCTCTCACTACAGATCACGATGTCATCTGCAAACATCATAGTCCATGGAGATTCTTGTCTAACCTCGTCTGTCAGCCTGTCCATCACCATAGCAAACAAGAAGGGGCTGAGAGCTGACCCTTGATGCAGTCCCACCTCCACCTTGAACTCATCTGTCACACCGACAGCACACCTCACCACTGTCTTACATCTCTCTCTCTCTCTCTCTCTCTCTCTCTCTCTCTACACACACACACACACACACACACACACACACACACACATATATATATATATATATATATGTACATTGTAATTTAAATGCCTCATTCTTTATAATCTTCTCTTTTCGGCTGTTCCCTTTAGGGGTCACCACAGCAAATGATCTGCCTCCATCTCACCCTATCCTCTGCATCTTTTTCTCTTACGCCAACTACCTTCATATCCTCCTTCACCACATCCATAAATCTCTTCTTTGGTCTTCCTCTAGGCCTTCTGCCTGGTAGTTCCAACCTCAGCATCCTACTACCAATATACTCACTATCCCTCCTCTGTACATGTCCAAACCATCTCAATCTGGCCTCTCTGACTTTGTCTCCAAAACCTCTAACATGTGCTGTTCCTCTGACGTACTCATTCCTGATCCTATCCATCCTCTTTACTCCCAAAGAGAACCTCAACATTTTCATCTCTGCTACCTCCAGCTCTGCCTCCTGTCTTTTCCTCAGTGCCACTGTTTCTAAATCATACAACATCGCTGACCTGATCACCGTTTTGTACACTTTTCCTTTCATTCTTGCCGATACCCTCCTATCACACATCACACCGGACACTTTTCTCCATCCATTCCAACCTGCCTGCCTCATTATTTATAATATACAGTGTAAAATAGAGTCTAAATGCTCTCCAAAAGAACGTAATCCTTTGTGCTATAACTTTTATTGCTTTTTGAGTTGCTCTTATGCAGTCTTCATGTAATCTTCATGATGAAGCATGAGTGGGCTTTAGAGCTCCTCCCCGTAACCTTTAGAGGTTTAAAAGAAGAGAACATTTACTGTCACTTCTCTGAAAGGGGTGTTTGTGTGTCTATTAGAAATGTCTCGGTTCATCAAAACCCTTTGCGTCGCAATTGTCATCTTTCTCTTTTCTCTGTTTCGTTGAAGAATTAGTTTCATTGCTTTTTTGGGGGTTCTTTCTTCTCTCTCTCTCTCTCTCTCTCTCTCTCTCTCTCTCTCTGTCTCTCTCTCTCTCTATCTCTCTTTTTCTCGCTCTCTCTCTCTCTCTCTCTCTTTCTCGCTCTCTCTCGCTCTCTCTCTCTCTCTCTCTCTCTCACAGTGTGGCAGAGACATTGCTCTTTATAGCCTCATGCACTGTAGGTGAAAGAACAATCTGTGCAGAAAATCAGCACTGTTTCTTTCCTTATCATTCAGGAGCTATCCCAGCAATAGCTATTGTTCTGGGTGCATCTTTTTATCAATATACTTTCATGCATTTTTAAAAGCACATTAAACAGGCACAAATTATTTCCATTAGAAAAGATATTTAGGTACAAATTAGTGTTTATTTTTTATAAGAGAAAATAGAGGAATTATAAAGAGGTCCCAGAACTTGTACTGCCTCTCTCCACACTTGGAAATTGTTAGTCAGAAATCTGCAAGTGTTATGGAGTTTGTGCGTAATTGCTGCCTTTTGATCCTTACACCACTGATCACTCGCTGTGGCACAGACGAATGTGCCTGGCACATACACATCAATTAACACCATGCAGTATCTCTACTGCACAGAATGCATGCAGAACTGGACGCTGACTGTGATTACAGTAATTATTCATTATACTCTCTGCGTGTGCACAGCAAAAGGTTGGTCAGTGAGGTGGACACTGGGTTAATTGCTTTTGTTTCCCTTCAATTTGGTGGTGGAGAGATAAAATGAGAAAAAACAGAAAAAGATGCTGTTTGTTTGACTCTGTCTCTGTTACAGGTGGAAAACGAGCAATGTCGACGCTGCTGGACCTAAAGAGCAGTGTGATGAGGCAGGTGCAGAGGAGCCAGTCTCTGAGGAGCAGAAGGGAGCCTCCGTCTGCCACAACAAGCTCACCAACACACCAACACAAATCTGAAAGGGTAGCCTTTGGGTGAGTCTGCACCATACACACATACAGACATGCCAATCCTCCAATTCCCCAAAAACGTACTTGTTGCTAATAGCCACGGTTTGTGTTGATGTATTTACTTTCTCCCACCTATCAAAACAGATGGCAGGATTACTGCCAGCAAGTTGGCTAGTGAATCACAGACCTCACAGACACCCACTAGGCCTCTACTCTACTCGTGCTGTGGAAATGACTCAATTTTTTAACACATTGATATTTCGCATTTTAAATTAACTGGTGTTTTGAATACCATGCAGGGATGAGCTTTTGCGAGGATTAAGTAGCAATCAGCTTCGCAGCTTATTACGAGAGAAATTGGGAGAAGAAGCAACAAATCTTCCAGCTTCCGATCATTTCAAAGTAGCACAGAGAGAAGGAAAGGAAATTTACTGTGGGAGGCTGGAGAACAGACCAATCCCTAACACACTGGGGTTTGTATGGAACTGATTTAAGGCATCACATTTAATTTTTCTCTCCAACGAAGAAGTTATTGTCCAAAACAACATACACTGCAATCAATCCATCTAATTCAATTAATATCCAGTGGCTCCTTTCAGAGGAATCAAATACCATTCAAAGTGCCTTACTGGTTGATTAAAACAAGGGAAACAAGAAAGGAATTTAAAATAAAACTGTTCTTGAAGACTACTACACATTGAGCAATGAATTATGAGTAGGTAAAAGGATGAAAGTCAAAAAATGAAGTACAAAAACAATCAATAGAATGCAAATTAAAAAAAGAGACAGCAATAATAATGGACACTGACCTCCATAATTATTGCCACCCCTGGTGTGGGTTCTTTAGCTTCTAATACAGTGGTTCTTAACCTTGTTGGCGGTACTGAACCTCACCAGTTTCATATGCTTATTCACTGAACCCTCCTTTACTGAAAAATAAAACGCGTATGATTTTTTTCAAATTTAAGACATAGGTATATGTTTTTACTGGGACACCAAAATGAACCGTGCATTAACATCACTGTGTTCAAAGAACAAAACCAATACAATGCGTGAACTCCCCCCATCCCAACTACTGACATTTTTATGTGAAATGCACATCTGAGTGCGTGCATGTGCATCTGCGTGTGCACGTGCGCGTCTGTATGTGTGTGTATTTGTTTTATTTGCATTTTATGCATTATTTCTTCATCTTTAATCATTATTATAAACATTTATAGTATTGAATATGTATTTATTGATATTATATACACATATACATGTACATATACGTCAGTCAGTGGGGGTTGATCCTACTTTGCAAATCATGCAGATAGGACGCTGACTAGCATCACATTCCGTTATATATATGAATCCATGTTGTACATATTCATCCGACCACTTTCTTTTTTTTGCTCAACATAGTATGAATTAAAACATTAAGAAAGAAATCACATGACGTACCAAGTCGACTACTGAGCGCACCAAATTTCCTGCAGCACAGATTGGCCAAGCAATATAGTGTGATGGTCAGTGGTGGCCAAGCGGGCATGTCGTCATGAATATGAGTTGGGTGTGTGTCTTGACCTCTGCCGAACCCCTGAGACTGACTCATCGAACCCCTAAGGTTCGATCGAACCCAGGTTAAGAACCACTGTTCTAATAAAATCATTTTTTTTCCTTCTAAATTATATTGGATCACAATTTAAAAAAGAGAAAAAGTCAACCTTTAGTCAAAGTGTATAATTCAGTTAGAAAAAAATCCCACATTTAGAAATAATTCTTTTACATCAAATCATGTGTGACTCAATTATTAGCACCCCTGATGTTAATATTTTGTACACCCTTCTTTTGCCAAGAAAACAGCACATAGTCTTCCCCTATAACAGGGGTCGGAAACCTATGGCTCGCGAGCCAGATGTGGCTCTTTTGACGACTGCATCTGGCTCTCAGATAAATCAGGTGGCCTTTCTGAACAGAATAACGAATACAGAATTTCGCTGTCCTTTAAATAAAAATACAGAAAAAAGGCCACCGGATTCTGATTTAAAATGTCCTGGTATTTCAAATCATTCATGAGACCGTAAACCCTAACAAGGTTCCCAGGACTTCTTGAAGAGAAACAGGCCCACAGCATCACCAATCCTCCCTTATACTTTACAGTGGGCATAAGGTGCTTTTCTAAATACTCTTTGGTGCTTCGCCAAACCCACTTAGAGTGGTAACAAAAATCTCTATCTTGGTCTCATATGACCAAAGCATATGGTTGCAGTTAAAATCCCAGTATCACTTAGCAAACTTTGCATTTATGATTGTGAGTGAGAAAATCTTTTCCGTGCATACCTCCTAAACAGTTTGTTGGCATTTAGGTTGCGCCTGATGGTTGTTTTGGAGTCTTTGTGACCTCAAGATGCATTTGTTGCAGTTCTTTAACAGTGAGCTTTGGAGAACTTTTTATTTCTCTTATGATCCTCCTCACATTTCATGGTGGCAAAATAACCTTGTGTACTCATCCTGGTGTGTTTACCACCATTCCAGTTATTTTAAGATTCTTAATTACTGTATTCCTCAGACAATAGATATAGGCAGGTGCAGGTGAGTGGATATTTTCTTGTAACCAATGCCTGTCCTGTGATGGTCGACACACATCTAACTTACTTGAATGGTATGTTCCTTTGTCGTCACCATGCTGAAGAGTGGATAAGAGAAATGGCCTCTGTGTCATGTCCTATATATATTTATATATTTTTGAAATTAATTTTATTAATTTCATGTTCCTAGATACACTGATCAACTTTGTAAACTACTTTAGAAATGACAGAAATATTTAAATTACATTTATTTCCTAGGAATTTTTAGGGGTGCCAATCAGTGTGGAACAATGAAAAATACAGTAGGCCCTTGACTATTCACGGTTTTGCACTTCATGGTTTGAGTATTCGCGGACTGCCAAGCAACTGACATGTCACTCAAATTCAGCCAAATGGCGCTCCTCCTTCCTGCTAATTGGTTGAGATGATGTAACACCCCTTTTTCCTCATTCGCACACAAGTTGTCAATGAGCCTCTTTTTTTAGTGTACTTTAAGTACCAGTTAAGCTCTATGATGCCACTCAAACGCTGTGCGTCTTCTCTGGCTAAGCGATAGAAAATGCTGGATGTCTCTTCTGAAGAAATAAGACTTTCTCCTGAAGAAACGACAGTTTCCTCTGAAATGTTGTATTAAAGTCTTTTTCAATTATTATTCCAGTACAATACCTAAGTTAATGTTTGTGCATGAGATTTTATGTTCTGTAGCATGTTTAACAAACGACACCAAAAGGACAGACTTTATTACGCGTCATGTCCTTTTGCATTGAACATGACGTCTCCAAGATGGCGTTGTCTAGGGGCGATGTCGCAGAGTTCTCAGAGTCAAATTGTTTCTTTGTTCTTTTTAATTTGTTTTATTTGTCGTTTTGTTTGTTCATGTTTTGCACTATGCTCGTCTATGACCGGTCAACCCTACGACAGCTATGAGATCGGAGTCTTCAGGCGTGTACAACTAAGCACGCTCAACTCCTATCCTGAGCTAATATGTAACAGTAGCTTAATACTAGCCGCACCCTGGCTAACAATAAGCCCAGGCGGAGTTCTCAGAGTCTCCGGCACTTGGTTAGAAGGGGAAGGTTAGCACTTCCAGTCATACTGCTTGAAAATGTTCAGTCCCTGCGAAACAAGATGGACGAGCTTCATGCTCAGATTGTAGCGCAGAGGGATCTACAGGACTGCTTCATGCTGTGTTTCTGTGAAACATGGCTCGAGGAGAGTACACCCGACGAGGCGATTGCACCAGCTGGCTACATGGCCTTCATTTCCTGCGATCCCAAGTGCCGGAGTTGTCGTTTGGCCCCTTCCTGTCTGGGCTTATTGTTAGCCGGGGTGCGGCTAGCATTGAGCTACTATAGCATATTAGCTCAGGATAGGAGTTGAGCGTGCTTAGTTGTACACGCCCGAAGACTCCGATCTCATAGCTGTTGTAGGGTTGACCGGTCATAGACGAGCATAGTGCAAAACATGAACAAACAAAATGACAAATAAAACAAATTAAAATGAACAAAGAAACAATTTGACTTTGAGAACTCTGCGACGTCACCCTCTAGGCAGCGCCATCTTGGAGACATCACGTTCAATGCAAAAGGACATGACGCGTAATAAAGTTTATCCTTTTGGTATCATTTGTTAAACATGCTACAGAACATAAAATTTCATGAACAAACATTCTAAACATTAACTTAGGTACTGTACTGGAATAATTTTTGAAAAAGACTTTAATACTCGTGCTTTACAACAGTATATGCTGTATAATGTTTATATTTTATCAATAAATATAACAGTAAAAATTGAAACGTTTTTCTTAATCATGACTACATTTTACTACATTAATACTGTATTAATGAGTAAGACTGTCTATAGAATGTGTTTAAGAAGCATATTTTAGCGCACGTAATAGATACACAGTATTTTACTTCCGGTTGCTCATTCGTGCATGTAAAATGATACATGGGGTTTTTCTTCCGGGCCGGAACCGAACCCACGTGAATATCGAGGGCCTACTGTAATTATTTCTTAGCCAGGGAGTTTTTTTACCCCTTAAAATTCACTTGAGTTGGATGTTATATTTTCTTGCAATTTTCAGTGTGAGAGTAGCTTCTGCTATAAAAATGTAATTTATTTTAATGCTTTTA